>CAKNYM010050113.1:131281-143393 GCA_932195095.1 Andricus curvator | reverse complement strand
GATTTCACAAATGTTTCAAAGATTTCATAAAAAATGTATTAAAGATTAAAAAAAAAAAAAAAACAGAATTTCGAAGATTTCAAAAAGGGTACAGTACGCCAGATTTTAATTTTTTTTAGAAGATTTCCAAAGAATTCACAAATATTTCAAAGAATGAATAAGGATTTCAAAATATTTCAAGATATTAAACGATTTCGAAATTTTGCTGAAGATTTCAAAAGATTTCACAAAGATTTTAAATATTTCAATGATTTTAAATGGATACAAAACATTAAAAAGATTGTAAACTATTTCCAAATTTTTTAGAAGATTTCAAAAGATTTCACAAAGATTTTAAAATATTTAAATGATTTCAAACGAATAAAAAAGATTTCAGAAAGATTTCACAAATATTCTAAAGAATTCATGAGGATTTCAAAAGATTTAATGAATTTCAACAAAAGACACCAAATTTCATAAAATTTCAAACATTTCACAATGATTTTTTAACATTCCACAAGATTTTTAAAGATTTCACAAAGATTTTAAATACTTCAACATATTTCAACGAATTCACAAAGATTTCAAAAGCTTTTTTTGGAAACTGTTGGCCAATAAAAAATGAAATGGCTCATTTTTTGCATGTATAAAAAACGGTTATTTCATTATTTGATGTAAAAAAGTAGACCTGGAAAAACTTGATTTCTTGACCTGGAAAACCTGGAAAAGACCTTGAATTTTCTTTCTAAGAATCGCTGGACACCCTGATTAATTTTTCTGGAAAACAAAAAAAAAACGATTCTATGAAATGCTCTTGAGAGAATATTTAACGACAGTTAACATTTTAAATTGTAAAAAAAAAAAGAAAATACGTATTAGCCCCAAGGAGACCATGACAGTGAATCAAATTAAACAAAGAATTATCCCTTTCCTACTAGAATACCGGAATAGTTAAGGAACTCACTGTTGGAATCTAAAAGATATTCTCTATGATTTTTCTCAAATCAGAAGGCGAAAAGGTACTTCTCGGCATCTTTGTCGTTTCTTTACAACTTTACTGACATTCGAATGATATTTACCCGAGTGATCATGGCAGAATGGCTACCAGACGCGCACAATAGAACAGTATAGTGTCTAGTATACGCGTCTAAAACCTCTTTAACCTTCATCTTGCAAAGACGAATAATAAATTAAACAGGTTATCTTCAGCGCATTCGCGGACAAAGATGAAAGGTCCATTAAAATAAAATCTGATTTTTCAATTTCTTAGGGATCCTCGATGCTAGTTAGAAATTAAAAGAAAGTGCGGTGAGTTCCATTTCGGCTGGTTCTGTGGTGAGCCCATCAAAAGTCGTGTGGAGCTGCATGTGTCTTTACCCTGCGAGGAGGCTAAGCGAGTAATCCCCTGCATACAGAGCGTCGTGCGAAGTGGCCATCCTAAAGGCCTGAGAGATGTTTGACAAGCAGCAAAGAAGAGCAAAAATTATTAGAGAGTAAATAAAATTAATACTCAACTTAAAACCAATCTCTTATCATAGAACTAGGCTTAATGGTAAGAGTAATTAGGCTAGAAAGCTTATTTTAAAGCATAGAAATTAAACTAGGTCAAGCTAGAGAGGGCAGAATCCCAATAAAGTAAAGAAAAGAGGCAAGAACTGGTAAGTCCGCGGCTTAGTTCGTAATATCTTGTGATGCGTGCCTTTCATGTATGAGCGCAACATCGTTCTGAGGACTCTATTAACCCTCTCGACCGAACTAGATTGCGGGTGATACCTGGGCCTTTTACTTTTACGAATTTTATACCTCTCACACAATTGATCTATAATCTTCTTACAAAATTCCGTACCGTTATCTGCGAACAAGAATCTTGGTTTTCCCCAGCGACTTATTATAGCATCGTGGAAGGCTTTTGTGATTACGGGACCTGTTGCGCTTCTTAGTGGAATGATCTCTATCCACTTGGAAAAGAAGTCTTGAAAGACCAGTATGTATTTATGTTGGGCTGAGGAGGCGGTATATGGCCTCATAATATCCGCACAAACCGCCCGTTGTTTTTGCGTGTTCTTCTTTTAATTTTTGACAGATGTCACAGAACCTAACCCAGATGACAAAATGGGGGCATCATGCGGGCATGGTGGAGGCACGCGTGCGGATCAAAACCCGCATGACGTGCGCGCACCTGATCACGCAGGTGCGTCCTCAATTGAGGGTCATATCGCTCGCACGTCGTGCGAATCGCACGCGTGCGGACAAAATGCGATTGCATTGAAAAGGATAATTTTCATATTTAAATAATTTTGTTACTTGTAAAATTAAAAATAAATTAATTTTATAGAAAGTTTTTTATTTAAATTCAAGCAAAATGATTGTTTAGGTACAAAATGTCTTGGATTTTTTAAGTATCTCTAGTAATACAAACATTGCGCGCTTAACAAAACCTTAAATTTATTATTAATTTGAAAACAACTTTGGCAACGAAACTATTTTTATATATCAACAACTGGATAATAATTCTCGTCGAAAAATGTATTCTAAAATTAAATTCAAAATATTGTCCACCAAGATGCATAAAGGGGGCATAATTTCTGAAGTGTACCCACCTCGAAAATGAAAGTTGTCCGATCGGGCTAAAAATTGGCCCAATTGTAGTCCTATTAGATAGTACTCCTCACACCAAAAATTAATTCATTTTGATAATTATTTATCAAAGTGGAGGGGGTACAATTTTTGAGTTTTTTAAGCAAAGCCTTACTTTCAAACGTTTGTAACTGTTGTCCTATTGCCTTAAACAAAATTTCACTTCAAATATTTTGGATAGATTTTTCACAAACTTTCTGGTGGTAATAACGATTTTTTTTTAAGTCAAAATTTGACCCGAATTTTTGAAAATCAAAAATAAATTTGACTTTTTTTCAAATTTGGGCACTTTTTTTGTCTTCAAAATAGTTTTAAAAGAAAGCTGAGGTTTTTTCCTATAAGACCCCCAATTTTCAGAGTGGCAAATTAATTCCTCTTTGAGTAATAGAACGATACGTAAACAAGATTCCATGATAGGGCGGGTGGCGCGCGATTTCCCCTAGTGCGCTCACGCCGAGGATCTTTGTGCAACGCTTTAGTGCCAGTTTTTCAAGTTAAATAATATTATATGCTACTAGAATAACTGCTCTCTGCATTTGTGTGCATCATGAGAATGTGAAGTTAATGTTGAATGAAATAAATATTCAACATTTAAAAGAGGATACTGACATGGTGCTCACAAATTATCACGACTGCCTGGATGCTATTGTATGGTATGTCATAACTCTTCAAGTTCCTGTCATTTAGGAGAGTGTGAAAACTGTCTGGGTACTGCAAACTTGAAAGATAACATCACAAAAGCTTTTGATGAAAATTGTATTAATGAAGTGAGATTTGAAATTTGGTTACAGACCGACAGATGTACTCTAAAGACTCTGTTAATGGATACTGATGAATTCCTAGATGATTTCTGTGAAAGGCTGTTGAAATTAAAAACTCGTCACTTTATTTCGAAGGAGCAATCATCTTTTTTCAAAAACCTGACGGAAAATTTATTGCCTAGGGAGTTTTTGATTTGCTTCGATTTCGCTGAGAATTACGCCTTCATAATTCAGAATGCAGCGCAATCATTCCACTGCAACAACGACCAAGCTACAATATTCACTGTGGTGATTTATTATAAAAAAGATGGAGAGCTCAGGCACGTAAATATCGCAATCATATCTGATAACTTAGCTCATGACATGGTGGCTGTTCACGAGTATCAAAAGATAATAGTAGATTACTTGAAAACTCATTTCAGGCCAAAGAAAATCTACTATTTCACTTATGGTGCAGGGCAACATTCTGAAAATAAGAGTAGCTTTGTTAATCTCCAAGCCCATGAAGAAGATTTTGGTATCCAAGCTGAATGACACTTCCATGGTACATCTCATGGTAAGGGTGCATGTGATGGTATAGGAGCGAATATAAAGAGACAAGCAGCACGGGCAAGCTTACAATGTTCACCGAAACATCAGATACTCACTCCCCATGCTTTGTTTCAGTGGGCAAAGAGTAACTGTAAGGAAACTGAAATTTTTTTCTGCAGCAAAGAAAATCATGCCTTAGCCACCGAGTTACTGAAAGCCAGATTTGACAAAGCTGTCACGATACCAGGTACATTACAGTACCACTCTTTCATTCCCACTCAAGATGGAAAACTTCAACTCAAGAAGTTTTCGTCCTGTGAGAAATACGTCATCTTCTCGAATGGCAAAAAAGAGAAACCACAAAAAGGCCTGCAAAGAAAGCAACTGTTGAAACTATAGCCAAAAAATCGAACAGAAAGATACATAATATTACCATATAATATTACTTCCAGTGGAATGATTGCGCTGCATTCTGAATTATGAAGGCGTAATTCTCAGCGAAATCGAAGCAAATCAAAAACTCCCTAGGCAATAAAGTTTCCTTCAGGTTTTAAAAAAAAAGATGATTGCTCCTTCGAAATAAAGTGATGAGTTTTTAATTTCAACAGCCTTTCACAGAAATCATCTAGGAATTCATCAGTATCCATTAACAGAGTCTTTAGAGTACATCTGTCGGTCTGTAACCAAATTTCAAATCTCACTTCATTAATACAATGTTCATCAAAAGCTTTTGTGATGTTATCTTTCAAGTTTGCAGTACCTGGACAGTTTTCACACTCTCCTAAATAACAGGAACTTGAAGAGTTAGGACATACCATACAATAGCATCCAGACAGTCGTGATAATTTGTGAGCACCATGTCAGTATCCTCTTTTAAATGTTGAATATTTATTTCATTCAAAATCAACTTGACATTCTCATGATGCACGCAAATGCAGAGATCAGTTATTCTAGTAGCATATAATATTATTTAACTTGAAAAACTGGCACTAAAGCGTTGCACAAAGATCCTCGGCGTGAGCGCACTAGGGGAAATTGCGCGCCACCCGCCCTATCATGGAATCTTGTTTACGTATCGTTCTATTACTCAAAGAGGAATTAATTTACCACTCTGAAAATTGGGGGCCTTATAGGAAAAAATCTCAGCTTTCTTTTAAAACTATTTTGAAGAAAAAAAAGTGCCCAAATTTGAAAAAAAGGCAAATTTATTTTTGATTTTCAAAAATTCGGGTCAAATTTTGACTTAAAAAAAAAATCGTTATTACCAACAGAAATTTTGTGAAAAAATATATCGAAAATATTTGAAGTGAAATTTTGTTTAAGGCAATAGGACAAAAGTTTGAAAGTAAGGCTTTGCTTAAAAAACCCCAAAATTGTACCCCCTCCACTTTGATAAATAATTATCAAAATGAATTAATTTTTGGTGTGAGGAGTACTATCTAATAGGACTACAATGGGGCCAATTTTTAGCCCGATCGGCCAACTTTCATTTTCGAGGTGGGTACACTTCATAAATTATGCCCCAAAGGCATGTTTGTCTGAACAATTGTTTCATTTTTTCTGAAATAGTACGCATTTCTATTCAAAAGAATTATTATTTAAGCTTTGTAAAGTCTAAAATCTAAAATTACTTCTCTTTTCTTCTATAAAATGAAATCTTTGTAGCTTTTGAAATAATGCATCAAGGTACACGATATTTTAACAGTCACTCGCGATTAACGGATCTATTTTGTGTTTGGCAAACTTCTCCTTTTTTTCTCCACAATGAAAATCTTCTATTATTTTCTCCAACTCGCTTATTCCCCCTTCATAAATATAATTTCTCACGAAATTATGTGAAAATATATTACATTTATCACTTAGGGTCACTCTGAAATCAAGAACAAATTTGGCAACAATAATAAAATTACTGTGTAATATCAAGATCTTAGTATTTACATAGGATATGCTCCCTCTATCTCAAATTCAATATTGAGCATTTTGAAAAATGATTTATGATATATCAAGGGAATTCTCATCCTTAATTGTTACTATTTTTGAAAGATAACTCATAGCGAACTTTTGAAAATAAATATTTCATATTAAAATTTTTTTATATAAGAATAGTTATTTACACTTTTCTGTTTTTGCTTCCGACTCATAGATAAAAGTTTCAATCCTGATGATCGAGAGCTTATTTTGTTCCTTGAAAGATTCTTTAAAAATCTGCTTGAGTATGTTCTTGAAAAAAAAATTACTAAGTGATTATCTACAATTATTATTTATATTGAAAACATTTTTCTGAAATAATTTTTCTTTGTCTCAAAATTTTACCCAAACAGATTTTTAGAGAATTTTTCAAGAAACAAAATGAGCCCAAGATCATTAAGATTGCATAAGGATTGCAACTTTTCTTCAAGCCAGAAGCAAACATACAAAAGTCAAAATAGAAATGAGTATTCAACTTGATTGTTCGCTAAGGGTTCTCTTTCAAAAATAGTTGCAATTAACGATAAAAAAGTTTTCTTCAATTTGATAAATCCTTCTTTAAGATGCACAATTTTGCGGTTGAGATGGAGGGAGAATATCATTAACTGTCGTAGAACAACATACCTCAAAACTGAATTTAAAATACCGTCCACCTAGATGCACGAAGGATAAAATTTAAATTCAATTTCTTCCTTTTCCATAAAATAAAATCTTTGTGGCTTATGGCCCAATTCATCTAGGTGGGCAGTATTAGTTTCTTCAACTCATTTATTTGAAGCACGCATGAAAAAATATGAAGTTATTATTAGTTGAATGCAAACTTTGGCAACAATATTACAACTACCGTGTTATCTCAATATTTCAGTAATAATTTTCGTGTAACTATGTATCGTAAAATCTGGGCTTAGCGGAATAAGCATGTGAAATCGGCCCCCGTTCGTATGAAGCTTAAATTGATGTCATAAGTTCGTTTCCATGTGGTATGAAACTCCACCAAGTTTCAACTTAAAAATCCCATTTTTGTGGGAGATATGGAGGGGAAAGCAAAATCAGAAAAGTAATTTTTCTCTAAAACGGCTCGACCGATTTTAATGAATGAAATATATGTTTCTAAGACCACTCTGGAGTATTACAAAATAATTGATAAATTTCTCGAACAAAAAATAAGCATTAAAAAAATGTTTTAAAATTTTGAAACATTTTTTTTCCTGTGTTATTTTAGAGATACCACTTTTATTTTCTCAAGAAAATATCCTTGTATTGTGTATTACAACTCAGATTTTTTATGATTTTTTGTGTGTGGTGGAACATAGTTAAAAAAAACAATGTACGTAACGGTGCGGCGCCGCCCGCTGCCGAGGTTCATCGTGGATGAATGGGACCCATTTTTTTAAAGGACGTCTGCACTTTGCCTATACACGTATAGTTTCCAGAGTTTACCACTGTCATTTCGATCCACTTGATCAATAGAACCGTTCACACTGATCTTCGGTTTTTGTGACCTCGGGCCTCGGGTCTGGTTGTCTTAAAATCAAATGTTCTACAAAAGGATTTTCAAGGCACCTTAGCACAAAGTTGCATAATGTTTCAAAAATTATGAAAACATCGATGCAAATGTATCGACACAGCGCATAATACATAATTAATAATTCGCCATAATTACGTATGCGTAATTACAAAATATTTTAGCACATAGAAATTCCTGGGGGTCGCGACTTAAACAACTCTAGTTACGACTCTTTATCGTTCGGTAAGCATAGATATAGTAGATCAGGGACGCCCGGGGTAAGAATGACGGTAGCAGTCGAGCTTGAAGCCGTAACAAAGTCTGATGTCCCAAAATCCAAAGAATCATGTATTTCTTTTCTAAATTAATTTTGAATTTTATTTATAGCTGACCAAACCTTATGATATAACGTTCAATTTTGTTACGCTCTGTAATGGAGGCAATCAAAAACGATTACAGCAACCATCATTTGTTTGTTGCGTATGCATAAAGATAGAAGACGATCGCAGCAATCGTCATTTGTTTGTGGCGTATGCATAAAAACAGAAGACGATCGCAGCAATCGTCATTTGTTTGTGGCGTATTCATGAAAACAAAAGACGATCGCACCAATCGTAATTTGTTTGTGGCGTATGCATGAAAACAGGAGACGATCGCAGCAATCGTCATTTGTCTGTTACGTTTTCACGAAAAGTTCGATGCTCAATTTCTCATTCTGCCTAGTAACAGACACAAGCGAGGACTGAGTTCAATTTCCCGTAGGTATTCTGCGGTCTCATAAAATAGTACGATATTTCATCTCTTTTCTTTATTCATCATTATTGAATATCTGATTTCATTTTATTCATTGAATAATTACTATCATTTGAGTTAATTAATAATTAACTATTATTCTCTAAAAAATGTCTTCAGCACTAAAGCATTTGAAGTGTGCTGGCTGCGACATTTCTTTCAAGAAAATGACTGGTAGACAAAAAATTATAGAAACTGAAGAATAAGCGAATTGTTTTTCTAGCTCTTTAAAAAAAATAATAGCTGTTAAGGATATTTTATGTCGTAAATGCCGACTTTCTATTTACAAAAAAGATAATCGCGTAGAAGATTCTGAATTGGAAGCTAATTCAACTGCTGATCCATCATTCGTAATTAACGTAAAAAAATGAAGCTACTCCTGAGATCGAATATATTGATATTCCACTTCAGAGAACTGTTTCCACGCATAATTATTGTTGTATTTGTCATTCTACAGACAATCTGATCCAAAGTGATGGAAATTCTTTCTGTCAAATGTGATGCGACTTTATTTGATAAAGTCGGCGAATGCAGCCTTTCAGAAAAAGAAGTTAAAGTTTTTACGGGCTTGACATGGGACCAGCTTAATGATTTAAAAGATAAGATGATTTCTCTGAGAAACCGATCATCCCGTTCAGTAATTCAAGCTCTGGTTCTGTTTCTCTTCAAACTACGTACAGGAAACTCAAATAAAATAATCAGTTCTGTCTTTCAGTTAGATAATGAACAATCAATTTCTGATTATTGTGCAAGCGTAATTAAATATTTCGAAACTGATATCCTACCATTTTCTTTTGGCTTAAGTGCTTTAAACAGAGATGGTCTTATTAATAATCACACTGCTGAAATAACAAGGAAAATGTTTGATGTGATTAATAATTTATTTATAATTTGTGATGGTACGTATGCACGACACCAAAAAAGTTCCAACAACGAGTACCAGAGGAAATCTTTTTCGGGGCAAAAGAAAGTTCCTCTTTGCAAACCCTTCACTATCTGCACGACTGACGGTTTTGTGATTGATATGCTTGGACCGTATCTTGCAATTAAAAATGATGCGGAAATTCTGAAAAATATTTTGGAAGATGAAAATGGTCTACGCAACTTTTTAAAGGAAGGTGATACTTTTGTACTTGATCGCGGATTTCGTGATATTGTATGTAGTTTAGAGGAAAAAAAGCTTAAAGTATTAATGCCTGCGTTGAAAGGTAAGAGGAAGCAATTGCCAGCAGAAGAGTCTAATCAGTCACATTTTGTTACTAAAATTCGCTGGGTTGTTGAATCTGTGCATGGTATGTTAAAACAAAAGTATCGCCTTCTTGATCACAAGCTTGATAAGAAGCTGTTACCTAAAGTGGGAAGTTTCTTTAGAATTGCGGCATTTTTAAATAATACTTTCGGAAGAAGGTCACTCTCAGACGTAGAAGTTTTAGATGAAGTGGTTCAGAGGATGCATACTCAAAAATCCATCGAAAATACTTTGGCTATTGAGGCTGAAGAGAAAGGATGGTTTCGAAAGCAACTCCCTTTCCAGAGTATTACATCCGAAGTCTTATTAGACTTTCCGGAGATGACAAAAAGGGATCTTAAGATTCTATTTACTGGGTCATATCAACTCTCCCAAGCTGTGTCGTATTTAGCTGAAATGGTCAATAAAGATGGCACATTGAATACACAATATGTTAAAGATGAGAAAAATGTGCTGAAGGTAAAAGTTCCATCCAGACATATTTCTCGCACAACATATAGGTGTTTTTTAAGGTATAAGCCTAACAGCGTTGGGGTTTCGGGTCTGACACATTATGCATGTGAATGTGCTAATGGTAGAAGAACAGTTGGTTGCTGTTCTCACATTGCAGCTATCGTTTATTATTTATCTTACACAAAGTATTTATCAAAAGTTTTTAAACCAGCAGAGATACTGAGCGATTTATTTAAGAACGATAATTGCATTCCAGTAATTGACAGTGATAGTGAAGAAGATTGAGCAATATGTGAGAGGCAAGGGGGCTGACATTAACGAACACCCCAATGATTATGAACTGATGTGAGAGGCGAGGGGACTCACTTTAAAAAAAGTATCCCGATGATTATGAACTGATGTGAGAGGCGAGGGGACTAACTTTAAAAAAGCACCCCGATGATAAGGAGTTTAAAAACGTACAAAAAAAAATCATAAAAACTCTGAGTTGTAGTACACAATGCAAGGATATTTTATTGAGAAAATAAAAGTGGTACCTCTAAAGAAAATAGGAAAAAAATGTTTTCAAAATTTTAAAACATTTTTTTAATGCTTATTTTTTGTTCGAGAAATTTATCATTTTTTTTAATACTTCAGAGTGGTCTTAGAAACATATATTTTGTTCATTAAAATCGGTCGAGCCATTTTCGAGAAAAATTACTTTTTTGATTTTGCTTTCCCCCTCCATATCTCCCACAAAAATGGGATTTTTAAGTTGAAACTTGGTGGAGTTTCATACCACATGGAAGCGAACTTATGACTTCAATTTAAGCTTCATACGAACGGGGGCCGATTTCACATGCTTATTCCGCTAAGCCCTTTTAATTTTCGCCCACTTAGATGTATGAGGGACAATGATTATGATAAAAATGTTAATAAAGAATATGACTTATTTGACTTTATAAATACTCGAATCTAAAATCAGTTTCTTTTTTTCTATAAAATCAAAACTTTGTGGCTTATGGCCTAATTCATTTAGGTGAACGATATCTTCACAGTCTATACTTTAAAGCACTTCACGGAGCTCCTTCGCCATCCACGGTGTGCCTCGACTGACGTCAACCCAAAAGCGCTTGCATATGCCGGTTTTTTTCTGAATATACTTCTGGGATGCCCCACGATCGTTTCGAGCCCAAAAAGAAAAAAATCGCTTCGGCCCTTTTTGAGAAAACTCTTTTTTTGATTTTTTTGAAGAGGTTAATTAACATGTTTTAATGAAAATAAGTTAAACGTGGAATTTCATTGGCTCAAACCATTCAGTATGGCATCCAAAAAAGGGCTACTGGTGCTGAACGTCTTACGAGAACTGAAACCATTCAATATTTTTGAAAAATGGTGAAAAAATTGGGAAAAAATCAGTTTTTTAAAAATCGCCTTATTCCAGTTCATCATATGTCCCAAACATCTGAGCAATAATTAAAGTGCTTGAAATTTTCTGCAAAATGAAAAAAAATCTAATGTTCTACCTGTAAAAGTTTGGGAGTTATGGAGAAATAACTTATTCCATATGCATACCTGGTAAAAATTGCCGAATATTTAATTAAAGAAGCCTTAATTTTGAGTAGATCTAAAAAACATTGCTCTAGCTCTCATAGAACCAATATTATGGCTTTTTGAGTATGACCCTTTTTTATGGAATTTTGTTTAACATCAATTTTATAAATAAAAGTTATCATTTTCCAAAAGAACCCATTTCCCGAGCAATTCAGGAGAAAGTTGCCACCAGATAGGTTAAGGAGGACCTGATTTTTAGCAAATCTAAAAAAAATACTCTAGCTCTAATCGCATCGAAATTATGGCCTTCTGAATAAGTTCCTTTTGTAATGAAATTATGTTAATCATAATTTTTTAAACAAATTAAATACAAAATCAAAATCTTATCAATTTTAAAAATAAAATATCTCGTTTTTAAAAATAAATAAGTTCCTGAGCATTGGACCGTAATTTTGGTTCTACTAGAGCTAGATCAATGCTTTTTTAGATCTACTCAGAATTAAGTCTTCTTTGATTAATTATTCGTCAATTTTTACCAGATATGCATAGGAAATAAGTTATTTCCCCAAAACAATATATATATATTTTTTTTTTCATTCAAATTATTCGCTGAAAATCGACTTCTTCGGACCATAACTCCCAAACTTTTAGAGACAGAACATTCGATTTTTTTTTTATTTTGCAGAAAATTTCAAGCACTTT
>CAKNYM010050113.1:95253-130881 GCA_932195095.1 Andricus curvator | reverse complement strand
TTGACACGCAGGGATGCTTTTCAGGCTATTAACCAGTGAAACCTTGGCACTTCCAAGAGCGCCGATGATCAAGACGATTAGCTTAACAGAATATTCCGGGTATAACCGTCGCAACTCCCTTATAAGGTCTTTATACCTCTCTTTCTTTTCTTTCTCCTTGGCTGTGACGTTTTTGTCAGCTGATGCCGAAAATTCGATAACGAACATGGTTCGTTTCTCGAAGTCAAGGAGAACTATGTCAGGCCTCGAGTGCGCAACAGAAACAATTGTCGAGAATATGAAGTTCCAGTATATGCGGCACTTCTCATTTTCGACAATTGACCCTATTTCTCTAGGAGCGCTTAGCGGAGAGGTATTTGGGCTAATGCCATAAGAGTGACAGAGATGGTAATAAAGCACTCTTAGTGCCGCATTGTGCCTTTGGATGTAGGTCGTTCCCGCATGAGTTGGACAACTAGATAGTATGCGTCCTAGATGCTCGGGGTGAGCATGACACGCTCTGCAGCTATCATCGGGAATGTCTTGGCTCAAAATGTGGCGACGGTATGCTACAGTGGAAATGACACCGTCTTGACATGCCAAAATGAAGCCCTCCATGCCCGACTTCAATCCGGGTGATCTAAGGTAAGCAAACGTTAGCTCATATGACATCGACTGATCTTCCACATTTATGTGGAAGATGCCGTGCATCCTCTTGTCGAGGAGCTTTTCGTGGAAGTTTTTCTCCTGTGCTTTCTTAATCCGGGCCTTCAGGAGTGAGTATTCAAGATGGATAAGATTTGATGCATTTTGCTCACCCCTAATATTGAAGTCAAGGCCGAGTGTTTCAGCAGCCTCCTCCGCTGCTTTGTACAGAAACGCCCCTTTTCCCACTTCTTCGTGTTTCCTGACCATTTTAAGAAGAGGGTCTTGTCCATTTGCAACTATATGTGCTGTACCCAGAATGAGTCTGTTGTGAAGACATTCAAGATTCAGTATTCCGCGACCACCTAGGCGGCGTGAGATGTAAAGTTGCGGAACAGAAGACTTAAGGTGCATGCTCTTGTTCATGTGCAAAACCTTTCGCGTCCCGATATCAAGGGATCTGAGCTCGTCCTTCGTCCATGGAACCACTCCAAATGAATAGAGTACTACCGGGATGGCAAGCATGTTCGTTGCAGATACTTTGTTTCTCGCCGACAGTTCGGAAGACCAAATCTGCCGGATGAGACGTTTGTATCTGCATCGGAGAGTATCCTTTATAGATGTCGCGTCCTGAATGCGGCTCTGTGGCACGCCCAGGTATGTATAGGTCTCTCCAGCGCAAAGGTGTCGTATAGCGCTTCTGTCAACGAGCTCAGGATCTTCGGGGATGCCATTAAGTTTTCCTGTCTTCAAATTAACCTTGGCGCATTTCTCTAACCCGAATTCCATTCCAATCTCTTGAGTGTACTCTTTGACAATTTTCAGAGCTAGATGTAGTTTCTCTTGATTCCTAGCATAGATCTTAAGATCATCCATGTAAAATACATGAGTGACCTTATGCTTTCGGTTTCCAGGTTTGCCGCAGAGATACCCTTCGGAATGGCGAAGTGCGAGAGATAGTGGCAATAATGTGAGGCAAAAGATGAGAGGGCTCATGGTGTCGCCCTGAAATACACCTCTCTGAAAGGTGATACTGTTAGTGATCACACGATGTTTTCCAGATGAGATAGTAAATCTGGTTTTCCAAAGCGGCATTAATGTCTCTATGCACCTCACGATGTGTGAATGAACCTTTAGGCTTTCCAACAGACAGATGATAAGTCTATGGGAGGTTGAATCGAAAGCTTTCCGGTAATCAATCCAGGCCATCGATAGAAATCGCTGATAGTATGCTGCGTCTTTACAGACACATCTATCGATGAGCAAGTTCTCCCGACATCCTGCTACGCCTTTCTTTGAGCCACGTTGTTCATACATCTCTCGCCATACAGGTCCACTGGTCCGAACAATCCTATCATTTAGGATAGCTGTGAAGATCTTATACAGTGTGTTCAGACAAGTTATTGGCCTGTAATTCTTAGGGTCAGCTAAGTTGCCCGTCTTCGGCAGGAGCACTGTGCGCCCTTCCACCAACCACCCCGGAATAGGCTCTTCCGACTTTAGACATGAGGTGAAAATTCGGGCCAGATGCTGGTGGGTTGAAGGAAACTTCTTCCACCAGAAGGTCTTGATGCCATCTGGTCCCGGAGCGGAATAGTTCTTCATGCCTCTTAATACGTTTTTCACCTCCTCGGTAGTGATAGGTGGGCATTCCTCCTCAGCTGTGATGAGGGCATTGCACAGCTCCTTGAAGCTGTTTATGTTCTTTGAGCCTTCTTTAAGTGGATGTTGGACTTCGTAGACTTCTCTCCAAAATGCTTCGACCTCCTCTGGTTTGGGCGGACGGTCGACAGTAACTGGAGGGTCTTGGAAGAGTCGAGATGGGTCAGACGAAAACTGTTGATTTTCTCTGACCCACCTCTCTCTCCGCTCTAGACTTCTCCTAGCGTCAGATAGTACTCGTATTCTGTCAACAATATGCTGCCTGATGGTCAGTAGCTTTGACTTGTTGATTGTGTGATGACGGATCCGCAGTTCGCGCGTGAACTGTTGAACCTTGGCAGTGAAAGTCCTGCCAGATGTTATGTAGTCAATCACACACTGAATGCGGGACGCGTACTGTCTTGCCCAGCCTATCTTTGTGCTAAGTTGATGCATTCGTCTTTTGGTCTTATGATCAACCGTTGGTTTTGTTTTACGGTTTGCATCTGCCAAAGTTCTCGCTGCATTGTACACACTACAATTGATAGTCCAGAGGTCGGATTCCTCGGAAAAATCTCCACGAAGCTCATCATCCAGTTCAGTCAGATCTTTGGGCTTGGGAGACACCTGAATGTTGATGTTTCTCCGGGTCTTGAAGCATCGTTCTCCCTCTATTGGATGCCTGTTCGAGGCTGGTCTCAGTGTCGCCTCTCTTTCTCTGTTGCCGGCTTGTTCTGGCTGCGGTTGTGTAGGCGCTCCGCTTATATAACCCCTTTTCCGGAGGTCCTCGGCACGGTTTCGCAGACGTTTTTGCGAAAAATCCGAGAGCTCTGGGTGTTTCTCGCACCACAGAGCATGCAGTCGCGCCATGTAACCTTTTCGTTCAGGGGCCATACTGGTATCATAGCACTCCAGCAGGTCGTCCCTGAGTCGATCCGTCCACTCAAAAGTAACGAGATTCCGCCGGTCAATCGCATTGACTCCGTCTTGATTGGCTCCCCCAACTCTAGGGTAGTCGGCATTGTTGTCCGACCCATTGTCGGGAGCCCTGCGCGTTCGATTGTTTTGAACCGCACTTCCTACAACTATGCTTGGTGTTGTCATTGTTGTTCCCACGAGCAGCTAGGGAAAAGGGTTAGTCCATCCTTGTAGAGCCCCGCGTGCCCAGAGTCACCGTTTGAGACACCTCACCCAGGTGCCATTCAGCTTTCGGCACGGTTGTTATGCCTTCGCTTAGGAGTTATTCCTTCGGGACCATCCCTGGACAATTGTCCGCGACTGCCTATTAATTATTGTAATCATATTCAGCAGAAACCCTTGGTACAGGGACCCTCTATCCGCAACCCGAGGACGCGTCCGGTGGCTTTGTCATAGGCCCTTCGGTTCGAATCCCAAGGAATCAAAACCGAATACCGAATATATATATATATATATATATATATATATATATATTTCTTCATTCAAATTATTCGCTTAAAATCGACTTCTTAGGACCATAACTCCCAAACTTTTAGAGATAGAACATTCGATTTTTTTTCATTTTGCAGAAAATATCAAGAAATTTAATTCTTGTTAAGGTGTTTGGGACATAGGATGAACTGGAATAAGGCAATTTTCAAAAAACTGTTTTTTTCCCACTTTTTTCACAATTTTTCAAAAATACTGAAGGGTTTCAGTTCTCGTAAGGTGTTCAGCACCTGTAGCCCTTTTTTGATGCCAAACTGAATGGTTTGAACCAATGAAATTCCACGTTTAACTTATTTTCGTTAAAATAGGTTCATCAACCTCTTTAAAAAAAAAAAAAGAGTTTTCTCAAAAAGGGGCCAAGCGTTTTGCTTCCTCATAGAGGAAGCTTTTTAATGGTAAAATTTTCTAAAAAAATTTATTTCATTTAATTAAACCTTCCTTACTTTAAAAATGTCTAATGCAATGGAAAAGATTCCTTGATTCGAGGCAAATCGATTGATCTATAGTATTAATACACTTTATTGAAGATTAAGGAAATTATTCATATTTATAATATTTGAATCATCTGTTTTAAACAGAAAAGCTTTTTTCATCGACATAATTCAAAGTCGACGCATGAATGGAAAAGACTTTTTGATCATAAATTTTCAAATAGAATAATTCTGACAATGTTTGTAAAGAAATCATAAAGCTGGCAAAGGGATAGGGTGCGACAGAACTCTTCCCTTTCCTTTTCCAGCTCGAAAAATTATCATTTCGAATACAAAATTTGATTTGTCTGATTTGTCTTTGTATTTAAAAAATCTTTTGTATTATTTTGTAATTTTGTATTTTTTGTAAATTTCTATTTTTATATACCTAATGCTTCCTCTATGAGGAAGCAAATACATTTCCTAGCCGGAAGCAAAGTGCTCGTGAAATCAACACCATATAATTATAAATACAAACAAAGTGGAAACACTCGAGATCGAATTCACAGCTAGTTTTTTCTTTTGGTGCTCAAAATGATCTTGGGGCATGCCAGAAGTATATTCAGAAAAAAACGACATATGCAAGCCCTTTTGGGTTGAAGTCAGTCGAGGCACAACCTGGAGCCGGTGATGCACGTCCCACGAACTTGCGCCAAGCTTTCCTCTTCTTGAAAGTCCGTCCCATCTGGAAGAAATCACTAGGTGCTATTGGTTAGGACGACCCGTTGAAGTTTCGAGAAGGGAATCGAAGCATAAAGATTCTGTTAACGGTCAACTCTTCCCAAGGTTCTATCTGACGGGTCGACCCGGATAGAATGGTTGACGGTTGATAAGTGAAGGATAAGTGAGGAACAAGTGTGGTAGTCAAGACAAAATTCGTGCGTTTCAAAATTTTGCTCTTAAGAGAGCTGATTTTCAAAAATATAAGTGAGAAGGCGAAGTCAATCAGTACTTCACCCTTCCCCAAGGTGGTACCTACCAATTTAAGGTTATGCCATTCAGCCTAAAAAATGTCCCCAGTACGTTCCAACGGCCAACGTCCCAAACTGCCCTTGTTGGATACATTAATAAATTTTGTATGGTGTACCTAGATGATATCATCATCTACTCTCAAACCGGGGAGGAGCATCTTCATCATGTCGACCTTATTTTGGAACGTCTCAATATACACGGTCTCATATGCTCGCTGGAAAAAAGCTGCTTCGAAAAAACCTAAACCGATTTTTTTCGGTCAAGTTATCACCGCCGAAGCCAACTTCCCTCAAAGTGAGCACGTGAGTGCTGTACTTGAAGCCACTCCTCCCATGTCAACAAAAAGTTTACAAAAGTTCCTAGGTATTTATGGATGGATGGCAGTCGATGGAACTGGACCCCAGAAGCAGAACGTGCTTTCCAAAACGTAAAAACCCGCTTTAAAAAACCCTTGCGCTTAGGACGCCCTGTCCCCGGACTACCCTACACCCTAAAAACTGACGCAAGTACCATAGGGATGGGAGCGGTACTCTACCAAACCAAGCTTGACTCTAACCGAAGCATTATGAGTTACCCTAGCGCCAAATTTACCCCCACTCAGTCTCGTCACGAAAAAAACGAGCGAGAATACCTCGCCATCATTTGGGCCCTCAACACGTTTGTTTATTATTTACAAGGTCGTCCCTTCGTCCATAGAACCGACGATGAAGCAATCACATGGCTATATCGCGTTAAGGAGCCCCGGGGAAAACTCAGACAATCGGCTTGTCAGCTAGGAAGTCATTCTTTCACCGTCGAAAAATGCCTCACGAGTTAAAGCCTAGTCCCTGTGGCCCTGGCGGAAGCTCCCTCCGGCGTTAACGATGAAGAAGACCCCTTCATCGATGAACGCCTGCTGCCCCCTGAAAGTAAAAACCCCACGTCCGAACAGGCTCCGTACCTTGCGTCCATGAAAACGCGTAATCTGTACGGCGACATTACAAGTGCTCAATAGGCAGATGACGAAACATGTAAACTCGTCTTCAAATATAAACAGCTTGCGTCACTACCGATTCTTACAGAAAAAGAAGCTGTCTTTTTTCAACAGCATTCCCTTAACTATGGTGGTCTCTGGAGAGCCAGCAGAACAACACCCTGCACCTGGCTTCCCTACGACCCAGGTATGGCCCAGGAGTTGGTACTTCATGAATACCATGACTCCGGACTTGCCGGACATCCGGGTATGGACGAGACGCTTCGAGCCATCCAACAGCGTTTTTTCTGGCCCAAGATGAGAACACCGTGAGCAACAACGCTCCCGGGAACCAAAAAACCCTTGGGAAACCGTCGCCCTGGACCTAATGGTCCTTACCTCCGATTGGGTAGAGGTAAAAACTACCTTCTTGTAGTAACCGACCTTTTTTCAAGATGGGTAGAGACCTTTTCCCTGAGTAACGCTAAAGCCCCCAAGATTATCGCCACAGTAGGGCGTGAAGTTTTCCGTCGTTACGGTTATCCGCGAGCCCTACCCGTACTTGACGTAACATTGCAACTGGACTCATTCCCAGCGAAGTTCTTTTCGGAGCTAACCTCAAACTTCCCGGTGAATGGACCTTCCCAAAACCAGCTACGCCCACTGACAGTTCCAAGCACCCAAAGAAGCTCCTAAAGAATCCGCACAGCAATACGAAATCGGAGACCAAGTATTTGTCCGAACCCACCAACTCTCGGATGCCGAAAAAGGCTTTAATGCTGCTCTATCCCCGCTACGTAATGGGCCCTTCACTATTCTGGAACGGATTAGTGGACAGGTCTATGAAATAGACCTCATGGATCGTGTCGCAAAAATGCAAACAACCCAGATCTACCCCGCACACCCCCGCAAATATAACCGCGTTGTTACGCGAAAGAGTGACCCCACTGTCGCTCCAGCAGAGTCAGATATTCCTCCAGAGAGTAGCCCCAGAACTGCTCGGAAACCCCCACTCATCGCTACCTCAATGTGCGACCTCCCTGTCTACCCAAGCATTGAGAAAAACCCTAGGCCCCCATTGGATACCCCTGATATCCAGGTCTCACCAAACACTAGGCCCCCAAAGGATACCCCTGATATCCAGGTCTCACTCAGCTCTAGGCCCCCAATGGATACCCCCGATATCCAGTTCCCAACAAACGATAGGCCCCTAATGAATACCCCAGATATTCAGGTCGACTAAAACGAGGATCCTCTTTCCAACAAGTCCACGCCACTGCCTTGTGAGGCACCCAGACTGCATCAAGAACTCACGGCTCTCTTAACCCCTCGAGTCTACCGACGACACAGAGGACGCCCAAGAACAGTGTCCCAACCCAGTCCGGTGGCACTCAGTCGAAAAAAGTTGAAGTCTCTCTGACAATCGACAGCGCAAGCGCGGCTTCGGTCATCGTTCACACTCGTAGTTATTTGCTTGGCGAAAACGCGCCAATCGTGCGAAACTCGCATCCAGCAACATCGCCAAAAGATCCTTGCTCGTTAGCTTTTGCACTCCGACCGCGGGCCAGTACCCCACTCACTTGCGTCGTGAGTGGCGCGCCGCTGTCCGAGCTAGCCGTTAAGTATAGCGCGTTTCGAGACCGAGAGACACTTCTCCCCGAGTCCCCGTAGTGTATACTTCGACGCTACCTAAATAAACGCAAATTTTTTAGCTTACATCGTTTACCTTAATCTTGGACCCCCTCCTTTTAATGCTTGCTTGCCCCGTTCACAGCAGCGTCACACCCGATCCCCGTTACGGAGAGGATTACTCCCGTATCGGAAGGATAACTCAGTGACACGGAGAAACCGAATTTCATCCCGGAGAGTGTCGCTCCCGTGTACCCAGAGATCCCCCTCACCCAGGAGAAACCCGTCGACGCCACGGAGAGTCGCTGCCGTACCGACGAAATTCGATGCCATCGTCGAGAAACCCAATATCCCCCTGGAAACCCCGTATCACCACGGAACCGAACGCACTCCTCGAATACGAACTCCTGTCAATTTCTCTCGCCGGTACTACGTACCGCGTGCGACAAAGCGGTCCTGTCACCGTCCCGTTAAGCGCTCTGCCTCCCTTGTCTCCCGACAGCCGGTCCAGAGTCTCAACGCAAGCCAGGCACGACCGTGCCATCCACATGCCACCGTAAGCGGGCGAAACCACCCGACAATGTCGCACTCACTCTGCGAATCTCTCGCCTGGGACCTGCCACTATCCTCGCAACGCAAATCCGTCTTACTTGGATCTTAACCCCGGCAGTCCTTCATGGTTCCTCACCCCACAGGAGTCGACCCCTCCATCTGCAGCAAGGTTGAGTAATCTCGTAAGACGGCTACCAATAATCACATACGTGGATACCTCCGGATTACTCCCCGCTAACGAGTACCGCGAACGAAAGATCGGGCATGAACTCTCCCCCGAACTAACTGCACTACTGGGGATCACCACCGATAATTACCTCCAGTTACCTTGGTACCTCCTGTGCCATTACGCTTACCTACACCTCCCACTGGACAACCCTCCGTTTTATTATGGGCTACACCGTCTCCGTTACCTTCAGATTCCCCCCAGGTCACCCCAGACGTTGTTACATTTGCACCAGCTACCACACCTACTGGCACTTGCAAAAGGGTGAGTAGAAACGTCATCCTCATAACTCCCCGGCGACGAATCGTCATCTTAAGTGACAGTAATACCTGCGATTATCCCATCGCCATAGACCACAAAATCAAGTAGACGAGCGATCTACTTGAAAAAATACTGAGCCTTCACCAACATTCCTGCCTTGAATTAAATAAAGTAATCCCAAATTTATTTAATTTTAAATAGTTCCCGGTTTTGTGAGTTTTTGGCAGAACATATGCTCGGTAAATAACAGTGGAATTTGCTTATAATTCTTTAGCATCAATAGAGGAAATTAATTAATTGTGGTCCCATCTGTTAATTATAATATTATTTGATTTTTCAGTGGTAGCTGGATATTCAAATTTAACTTCTTTGAATTTGGATTGATCTGATAATAGTTTTTATATTTTTCAATATATTCTGATTTTTTTCATTGGAACTGTTGTGTTGCCTTTATCTGACTTAAGGAAAATTATATCAGGATTGTCTTTAATGAATTTTATAGCTGGACTAAAATCAAAAGTTCCATGAAACTTTTGTTTATTTAGAATAGGAGAATTCAAAAAATTGAGGATAGTTTGAGAACAGTGAACTCTAATTTCATTTTGTTTGTCTAAAGGTAGATTCCAGATACCAAATTCAATAGAAGCTATAAAGTCATGTGAAGGAAAATGTTGTTTGTTGAAAGAGTTAAAAGCAAAACCTGGTCACAGGGAAACAATTTGAATTACTTCCTTTGGTACTACATATTCAGTTAAATTTTTAAACCAGGAGTTTGGGATTTCATAATTCAATTTTTGTCTAATGTCTTTTTATCGTTTTAGGTTGTTGAATTTTTTTGTCAAAAGTATTTAATGTTTTATAAATAATTTGTGGTAATTTATGTTTTCAAAAAAAAGTCACTTAAAATTCTAAAAGGTAAATGTCTAATTATTGCGTCCTGTAGGAATCTCAGTTGTTAGTTTGTGTAAAAAATTTCACAATGCACGTCCCTGATTTCAATGATAAGTATTTTAATTTTAACTGTTTTAGAAATTTTATCAATTCTAGATTTATTCAAAGGATCATAAAACCTGAGATTTTCAAATCGATTATAATTATCTAAATGTGGTGGAATAATACCACTTTTTCAGCATCTCATCAATATCTAAAAACCGAAAAAAAACTAAAAAAATAATACCACTTTTTCGGCATCTGATCAAAAACTAAAAACCGAAACGTTGCCTTTTTCAAAAGATCAAGTTTCTTTTTATTTTATTGACCTTCTCCGGAGACATGCTGATACATAAACTAAAGGTCACAACTGAAGAAAGAGATGCCTTCTTAACTCTATTCGTAACAATAGACTACAACGTTTCTCGCCCTCACGAAATACCTCTACCTTGAGCTAGGGCATTTATTTGAGATGTAGGGATTTACCTTTCAGATCATTTCAATTTAAATTTCATTCTTGTTGCGGAAATCTTTCGTCGGGTGAAACTAGAAGCGTGTCTGGCGCGAGAGAGGTAATTATTTGTTTAAGAATATTTCATACCTTAACCTAACCCACTCTTTATGACGTCACTCCCAGTTTTATGTCCCATGGGACTGGGAAAAGCATTATAAAATTGTGGTGCCCAACGTGGGCCAGAATTGTTGTAGATTCCCAGCCATGACAGATCGTAGGCTAAGTTTTATCTGGTTCCTTTTTATGAAATTCTGATTTATTTAAATTTCATTTGATCTCGTTTACTGCATTTCATTTACCTGATTTCTTTTTCTTTTTTCTGAATCTCATAAACCTACTATTGTACTCTGTGATATTTACAATGTACCCCTAAAACGTATTGCTGTAGGTTCAATGTGATTACCTGCCTGATTATATTTCATATATTTGATTTGTACTGGTTTATCAATTATTCAATGATGCTCTTATGATTTACATTTTTGGTGAGAGCATTATGTTTGGTGAGTTATAGTTTTGTCAAGGATTTTCAGGAAATTTTGACAAAGGGCCTAGCCGGGTAAGCATGCAAAATCTGCCCCCGCACGTATTATAATGAAATTCCTGTCATAGGTTCGTATTTATGTGTACTAAAATTTCTTTCAATAATAACCCTGAAAATTAATTTTTTGGGAGTTATGGAGGGGGATAGAAAAATCGAAAAAGTGGGTTTTCTCGAAAACGGCTTTAGTGATTTGATGAACAAAATGTGTTGTAGACACTAGTAAGGCTATTGCAAAATTTTTTTTTCTTCAATTTTTCGAAAAAAATTACAGGTAAAAAAAAAAAATAAAAATCGCGCATGCAACACTCCGCACAGCCTTATTAAATTTTTTCATGGTGAGAAGTAGAATTTCTCTCAATGATAACCATCAAAATGCATTTAATTTGTATTTTAAAAAATTCAATTTTTGACCAAAATTACAGGTAAAAGAAAATTTGCAATTTGTCAAAAAAAAAAAAAAATTTGAGGTTATTTTCTGGATTGACCACACTCACATTTTACATAAATATTCCTCAAAATATCCTTCATAACATTTGCTTTTGTTGAATTGTTTGAACAGTGACCGGTGGCAGTTCCCCGTAACTGTGCGTAGTGTTGCATGCGCGATTTTTTTTCACATTGTTCCACCGTTTCAAAAAATGCAAGAAAAATATATGTTATGAAAGATATTCTAAGGAATGTTTACGTAAAATATGGAGGTGGTCACTCTAGAATATAACCTTAAAACAAAATTTTGAAAAATTCAAAATTTTTTTTGGTCTGTAATTTTTGTCGAAAATTGAATTAAAAAAAAAAATTTAATTAAATGCATTTTTAGGCTTATTTTTGAGAGAAATTCTACTTCTGACCATTACAAAATGGAATAGGGTTGTGTCCCAAAGTATGCGGTCGGAAGCAGTGCACCGTAACGGTGCGGAGACTTGCATGCGCGATTTCTATTTTATTTTTTTTCACATTGTTCCACCCTTTCAAAAAATGCAACAAAAATATACGTTATGAAGTACAACAACATATATTTTGTTCATCAAAATCGGTCAAGTCGTTTTCGAGAAAAAACACTTTTTCGATTTTCCATAACTCCCAACAAAATTAATTTTCAGGGTTATTATTGGGAGAAATTTTACTACACATAAATGCGAACCTAGGACAGGAATTTCATTATAATACGTGCGGGGGCAGATTTTGCATGCCTACCCGGCTAGGCCCTCTATTTAGAACGTTTACCTTTTGTACCATTGTGAATAATGGCATATTATAACTAAATTCGTATTTTGATTCAGTTTTATAGATTTTTTTTAGAACTTCAAAAATTATTTACAGGAGTTTGAATCAGTAAATTGCCGAATCCGGGACTTTGATTAAAATGGACCGTTCTACCATTAAGATCGATAAGTTGTGGGCGTAAACCACTGACTCCATGATGAACTGGGCCAGTTCTTTGACAGTTGAGGAGCTTCGCGAAATACTCGAATATATTGATCTCTCTATCGAAGGCGTGATATGGTGATGAGATGGCGTTTGATTAAGTTCCACCAACATTGTCGCCATATGCACCAGGCTTGGGAAGAGAGTGGGGAGCGTGATTTAACCGCCTAACGGGAAAGGCTTCTTGTATCCCCACCAACTACTCTCAATGTCTGCATCGCGACCTCGCGCGCTCTGACTGCTGTTCCGTACACCGTCACGGAACCCGTGTTCTTGCCGACTACAGGCATCGGTACCGTTACTTTCGCGAGAACTATAGCTAGTATAGTGACGTTTGCTTCACACGAGCAAACAGCACCTTTATACACGCCCGCTAGTTGCTCTACTATAGATCCTGCCTCTTTTCAGAATGTTGTTCAATCGACAAGGCTTAGGATGACTAATTTTTCTAGCGATCATGGTCAGGCTAGCAGCCTAAGTGATAGCTCGCATCCTTTAAATTTTCCAAATCTTTCGGAGCCGTGCAATCAGATCTTTCAGGAAGAAGACATGCATTTAGATACGAGCAATGCTACGGTCACCTCGCATAACAATAACCCCTTTAATAGCACTAATCCGTTTTAAATTCATTTTTACCAACTAGTGATCCCTTTTGCATTGATCATATTCCTCACAATAATTTAGACAACAGATCTAGAGTTCAATGGCTTCCCCTAGTCCGATAAGCGATTTGCCGACATCTGCACGTTCGCGCAGTAGGGATAATATCCACGCCGTAGTAAGAAAATGGAACATTAGATACGACGGAAAACGCGATAGTAATGCGGAGGAATTTCATAACTCAAGTTGAAGAGTGTCGCAGAGGCAGCTCTTTGCCAGATGAAGACCTTTTTAGAGCGCTTCTTTTTGTATTAGAAGCTTCCTCTCAACATTGGTCCAGATTTAACAGTAGGAAATGGAAAATGTGGCAGCAGGTTACCAGTGTTTTCAGGCGTACGTACGGAGGATTAAAATTTCAGGCGCGAATTAGGAATGAGGGGCGTAGAAGGACTCAAGGTCAAGATGAGCCAATAGCAGATTATTTGTTAAATATTCGCTTAATCTTCAGACATTATGACCCTTCATGTCACGTCCCGCGCAAAAGGCGAGGGTAGTATGGAAAATAGGAAAAGAGAGAGAGGCCAGTGTGCTGATTATGTCAGGCTGGTAAGAACTGACCAATTATTTGTTTGTGGGTTTGTGTGTCACTTAGCAGCCCTACGCGGACTGTGTCAGAGTACAGTGTACAGTGCTATAGGCGATATCTCTAGTTAGACACTTTTGGTCACAATCTTGTCTGACTATGTGCATGTTTCTCCACTAGATGGGTTATACTTTAATAGTAAACTTTAGTATGACATTATGTCGATAAATTATTACTTTAATTTAGACATACGCGTGTATTCATGTTCCATATGATTAGTTTTGACTTTGTTATTGTTTATGTTACGGATTATCAGGAATATGCATACTTTCGTGTGTCATTAAATATACTTAACTATGTTATAGCGGTAGAGTCTGCAATTACAATATCTCATTAACCGAACGTATGCTAAATTACCGGTATTCTCTGAGTTCTTATCCCTTCATGGTAATACTTCAAGTATCTTGTGGTTTCTATCTTACGGACTGTAGTGCAGGTACCATACTTAGGTTCAATGTCAGAGAAGATCCGTAATACTATTGCTTGCAGTTGATTGAGTTAGCCTGAAAAATGTGGGGTAACGTAGGTTGCGCCTAGCTAGACGTTACATCAAATTTTGTAAAATTTAGGGATGTAACACTCCAATATCAGAGTTAGAGCAGTTACAACTTGCTAATAATAATTTATATCCCAGGTATCTAGATGCTCTACCTAAGGTAGAGCATCATGGTGGAACACCATATAGATATTAGGGAAAACATTCTCTCTTCAGACAAGCTTATCGGCATCTTTCTCCCAAGGTTGAAGAATCATGAAGAGAATCCGCCCAAAAACTTGAAGCTGAGGGAATTATAAGTCCTAGTAAAAGCGAATGGTGTTACCCAGTGGTAATGGTTAGGAATTCTGACGGAGATTACAGACTCTGTATCGACTTCAGAAAATTGAATGAGGTAGCGAAGAAAGACGCGTACCCAATCAGAACCATTAGCGCTATTTTAGATAAGCTTTCTTCAGCACGGTACATTTCTAAGATTGACCTTAGTCAGGCATTCCACCAGATCCCTCTCTCAGATCAGTGTAAGGTGCCGGGTAAGGGGCTTTATCACTATAATCTCATGCCTTTCGGTTTATCAGGAGCTCCGGCAACGTTTCAGCGTTTGCTGGACCGACTGATAACTCCGGAATTTGAGCCCTGTGCCCTCGCGTACATGGATGATATACTTGTAGCGAGCGAAACTTTTGAAGAGCACATTCACTGGCTAGAGAGAGTTCAGGATGTGGTTATAAATGCCGGGCTTGCTGTCAATCCAGATAAGAGCGAGTTTGGTTGTAGTCATGTACGTTATCTCGGCTATCTGGTGGATAAAACGGGAATGCACCCAGACCCCGAAAAGATTGAGCCAATAACATCTTATCCGGCTCCCACTAATTTGCGTAAACTCAGACGTTTTCCAGGCATGGTTTCGTGGTATAGACGGTTTGTGAAAGATTTTGCCGCAAGAACAGAACCCCTTTATCGCCTATTAAAGAAAAACCGAAGGTTCGAATGGGGGGACGATTAGGGAAAGGCTTTCCAGGAGTTAAAATCAACTCTAATAACCGTCCCCACGTTATCCAAACCAGACTTCAGTCTACCGTTCTGTCTACAAATGGACGCAAGTGGTACGGGTGTAGAAGCCGTCCTCACCCAGATCCAAGACGGTGTAGAACACGTCATAGCCTTTGCTAGCAGGTCTAGGCAGGGCGCCGAGAAAAACTATACCGTGATAGAACAGGGATGTTTGGCAGTGGTATGGGCGGTAGAGAAATTTAGACCGCATCTCGAGGGGTGTTACTTTGTAGTGATTCCGGATCATAGTAGTCTCCGATGGCTTTACAACTTCAAGGTCCGACTGGTAGATTGGGTAGATGGGCCCTTAAATTGTTGTAATATGATTTTGAGGTTAAACACAGAAAAGGGGCCCTTCACCATGTACCAGATGCTCTCTCACGTATGTTTTAGCCGGATCAAGAGATAGTATTTGCCATTGGAGAGACTGACGACCTTTGGTACATCCGAAGGACGAAGTTGGTTCAGGAGATGCCGTATCAGTTTCCTGACTGAAAGTTAGATGGGAATCGTCTTTTTTGTCATCGCCCCGACCATCTCACTGATCCATTGCTGCCGGATTTGGAGGCCTGGAAACTAGTCTCACCTTTGGAACTTCGGAATAAAGCGTTTAGTCAAGATTAGGATTGAAGTCTTACCCTTAAGAAAGGACAATGCCGTTCATGTTTAAAAGTCGTTTGAGGATACGGTCATTTTTAGTTGGGGAACTCCCGAGGTTTTGTTCACTGACAATGGAACCGCGTTTGTGAACAAGTTAATTTCAAAGGCTGCGTCGGAATTGGGAATTAGGCATTTGACTACCCCACCGTATCATGCGCAAGCTAATCCGGTGGAGCGGGTAAATCGAGTGCTCAAGACCTTCATCGTTCGTAGAGGGTGATCATCGGAGTTGGGATAAGCACCTCCCTGATTTCCGCTTCGCGTACAACACTGTCGTACATAGTTTCACTCGGCTGTCTCCAGCGCTCTTAAATTATGGTAGAAAGCCTAGACTGGCAAAGTCACTGAGAAGACAGGAGGAGGGAGCCCACTATATCGTGCCCTTAGCTGTAGAGGATTGGGAATGTAGGATTAAGCGATTGCCGGCCCTTAGAGATTTAGTTGGGCATCATTTGGATGTAGCGTCGGATTACCAGGCAAAGTACTATAACCGCCGTAGACGGGACATTCGCCACCAACTAGGAGATACTGTCTGGCGTGAAACTCACACTTTATCGTCGGCTGTTGATTATGTCGCTAGGAAGCTATCCCCTAAGTACGCATGTCCGTTTAGGGTTATAAAGGGCATTAGTCTGGTAACTTATGCGATCCAAGATAAGTCGGGAATACTTGAGAAGGCCCACATTAAGGACCTTGAACATTATTGGTCAATTAATCCGGACGTAGTCCAGTCCTGCGGAGGCGCAAGGGCCATTTTTACATGAGGGAGTTCGTCTGTAGTCGGACCATCGACCAGGAGCCGATACTTCGAACGAGAAGAGAACCGATAGACCAAAGGAACAGGTTCCCCACGGACGCCGCGATAACCCAGAACCGCCGGTACTGCCCAATCCGTGTATCGAGTAGGACGCGCGGGAGACTCAGGAGGCGAACCATCGGCGTCCCGATCGCCCACCTTGTTCGTCGCCGCGGACCAGTAAAAAAAAAATTCAGTAAAATGTACATACAATTGACAGGGTGATTAAATCAGGAACTGTTTTAATATTTAAATAACCTATATATCCCAGATTTTTTCAATTTTTCTTTTCAAGAGTTATTCATCTCGAAAAATATAAAAAACCCATATAGAATTAGTGAAATAGCATCTTAGAAATTTATAATTATATTTAATGATATTTATAATTATATATTTATAATTTATAATCTTAGAAAATTAGTGAAATAGAATCCATTGAATTCAGTGGTTTTTAAGGGGATTTAAATGAATTTTAAAAAACTGGGAAATGGGTGTAGATCTGAATTTAATAATGTGGTTAACCCTTGGAATCTCTGTTTTAAGTTTTTTAAAGAAAAGTCACTAAAGTGTTATTTATTTTTTTAAAGTGATTAAAACGTTTTTTGAGAAAAAAATAACTAAAAGTGACTCAACGTGGCAGATCTGTTTTTAGAAAATTCGAATCAAATCCAAAATGCAGAATTTCATTCTACCTCAAACATGTATTTTTTCTGTTTATTAAATATTATAAAAATCTTGAAAGTAAGGTGTCGGATTATATTACACGTAGCAAGTTTCACTTTGTGAATGTGAAAAATAATCTGCTATTTGTAATAATTTTATGTAAATTCAAAACAATTGTGACATTTATATTTAATTTACTGGAATATTTTTCGCTATAATTAAAGGAACTTCTTTAAATCATATACAATGTTCTCGAATCATATAAGATTTTCTGTAAAATCTATAGAAAAATGTATCCTTTCACCTTCCTGGAGAATAACCCTAGTTTTTTTTCTCTACAGAAAGGTTAGGTACGTATGTAAATAAATGTATTAACAAGAGTTTTCCCTACAAAATTTGTTTTATTTCATATCTTAAACCTTTTGGAAAGTAGAGGAATTTGTTTTAACTGATTTTTAAATTCAGTGTCTTCATACGCTACTTTCTAAAAATCATTTCAAATTCCCAAAAGTTAAATTTTTTGCATTAAATATATTTTCGAAACCGGAAATTATATTTCAGTTCAAGTAAAATAATAATGATTGTTGTCTTAATCTGTAAACTAAATTTTCATCTATTCAACACAAATATATTTTTTTTACAAGCCCATTACTATAGAAAGAAATATTTCTACATTAAAAATTATTATGATTACGTTTAAAATTAAACAATCTTTTAAAAGAATTCAATTTTTTAAATTTACAAATTCACAATTAAAAAGTGTGAAATTCGGCATTATTAAATCAGGGTGTCTAGCGACACGGGAAATCCGGGAATTTGCCTGGAATCTTGTGCATCTTGAAAAATACGGGAAAATAATGGGAATTCTTAAGCAGATCTGGGAAATATGTGGTCACAAATTTAGGTAGAAAGTTTCATTTTCTGCGTGAAATTATTATTATAAAATTATAGGATTCAATGGTAAGCGCGTGACGATTTGATCGTGGTCAATTCATTGCTAACTAATCAAAAGCTGTGAAACCTTTGAAATTTACTAACCAGGAGCAAGTAATCAATCTGTCTACTGATGCCAGAATAAAAGTGAAAGATTTTTTTAATTTTTTTCTAGTAAATTCCTGATCGTATTATCGTCCTGAGTCTTAAATTATAAACTATTGGCATTGAAGCTTAAAATTTTTTTCATTTAAACGCTAAATACTTTACGCGTATAAAATGGAAGCTCTCAATATTATTTAATGGAATAATTTAAAATGAAATGCCATATAAATCCACGTTTTTATTTTCCATGCTCTAAATGGAAGAATGAATCAATACATTTTGAAATTTTGAAAATTATATAATTTTGAAGCAATTTTTGATTAGAAGCATTAAAACTTAAACATTTTTCAATTGATGGTTTACAATCATATTTTTAATTTAAAGTCGTTTGCAATAAATAATTGGCCAGTTGTTATTTATAAATTAAAAATTTCACTTTCATTTTCAAAATTCAACAAAATGAAACAATTAAAATTCTTACCTTAACAAGTTAAACTTTGCACTCAACGATTCAGGACTTTATATTTGAAACAATTCACTTTCAAATTGTTTAATTTTGAATATTTGATTTATAATTGCTTTTTTTTAAATAAACAACCCCATACTGATAAATATTTAAAAAATGCCTTTTTTAATTACAAAATTTCAATTCGCAATAGGTTAAAAATGGAATATTTAAAACTGAAACAATATTTGAACGCGTATAATTTGTAATTGAATAAAAGAGTTTAATTATGAGTCTATATTCACTTTAAATTATTTTAAAATTGAAAATAGTTTATAAAGTTTCAATCGAACGTTTACACTTGTTTAACTGCTAAATTTGCCGCTTTCCGGTTTTCCGGATTTAAAAAAAATCCTGGACATTTGCTGGTCCTGCGGCTACCACATTAAACAATTATTAGTTTTAGGGTAAAAAATTCAAAATTCAAAAGGTCGAAAAAATAAATTTTTCCCAAAATTGTTTTCATGTTTTTGTGAACATCAAAGTATATATTTGTTCTGACAAAGTTTTAATCAGAAGTTTTTTTCCAAGCTTTATTTTTTATTCATATTAGTACTTACTTCAGTCATTGTTATACTATTTTTAATCTTTGCTGGATAGCATATCTATGTTGGAATTTTCACCTATACATTTTTTTAACATTTTCTTATAATTTGTGTATGTTTTGTTTTGAGCGATATGGTAAAAGATACAACATTTCGACATCAAGTATTTAATGCTAAGTTCAAATATTTTTGACCAAAAATTTTGGGTCCGGCACTGGTCGTTTCTCACAAGCGGTGAGAATTTTCTCGGTTAGTATATAAGGACCACTTCGGCCAATATCCTCAGCGTGCGATATTCTGCGTTAGGGAAGTGCGTTGCGTGTATGTATATATATATATTAGGTTAGGCTATAGAATCATATTATGTTTGTGTGCGTACAATAAGTTAAGAATGTGTCTCTCGTGTGTGTCCTCCGTCCGTCCTTGCTTCCTTCCTTCTAATATACAAAGTAAGTAGCATATAAATCGGAATTTTTATTTCGTGTTGGAAACGACGGCGCGGTGATGTAGAAATCACAGAACTCTGCCGTGTTTTTGATTTGAGAGGCGTTCTGTGAAATATCCAGTCTTCCACTTTGTTTTCAACGGACTTTAGTTTCGCAAATTTTAAAGCTTCCCGTTGCTAAAATTACTGTCCCATTTAAGAATTCTTCCTGCATTATATTTAATTCTCGTAGAAAAAGTTCTGTATAATTTAAAATAACGTAGGTCTGTAATTATTACGGATTTTTTCTCATATCCGCCACATCGGAACTAATTCTGTAATTCCTCAAGTGCAAATTTTTTCCGTGTGGAGGCATGAAAACACGCCATTTCTATGATTGCGTTCTGAAAAAGAAATTTCTTACTCGTATTCTATGACTAGTTCTGAAGGGAAATGTTCAGGGTCAACTCGATACACATAATATTAACAATTCTGAATAAAATTTACCTTTTTTTGATGGAAAATACGTGTTAATCTTCATGGAGCTTGCGGAATCTCGGAACATATTTTTTTTTTAAAAAGCGCATTTATTTTTTCGTAGATTTGAACAAATGTGGGGGCGATATGCATGAAAATTAGAAAAAAAAATTGGACCACCTTAGTACATCTGGACTTTGGCTAGACCCCCCCCCCGGGCCCCCTCGTGGACAATCGTAGCCTTTTGCCATACCTGCTGAAATTCTCCGCTAGAGAGCAGCACGTTTAGAGTTTTTCCCCTGTTATGAGTTTTTCCCCCAGTTTTTTTCCCTGGTCAACAAACAGCAATGTGCAGCCCGCTTCACATGCTGAAAAACCCGCGGTTTTCACGCATGTGTTAAAGGAAATATATTTTTGTCAGTTGGACAAGTTTTTTTATTTTAAAAGTCTCATCATCTAACCTGGTCCATTTTTTGGCAATTACCCTAAAAATCCTAAATCATGTTATTGTTTTCGATGAGAATAGTATGTGAAATGAGGAAGAAAATTGTTAGTTTTACTATAATCAATGAATTTTCTACATTTTACTATTATAGGACTAATATACTATTATAGTTTGAGTTGCTCTGTATGAGGAATCATTTTTTTTTTCGACTGTTCGATTTTTATCTATAAAATAAACTAGCATACGCAATACATACGAAAGCATATGTGATGCAGCACGTAATACAATATTAAAAAATTCTATATAATATTAAATATTGCATAGAATCCCATCATATATCCATAAAAATATAATTGATTCCGGATATGGAGTAACTGTAACGTGATTCTTTATACTGACTTATTCGCATTTTTTTTCCGTATTGATTGCATGGAGCAGTCGATATAATGAATATAGTAAATGTTTCGGAACATGTTTTACGAAAGTTTACTTTTCTACTAAAAGTTCCTTTTTAATTACAATTGAATCGGGTAGTGTCACGCTTACCCCTTGAGGCTCGCCGAAAGGGAAATGGCTTAATGGTATAGAGTAAAATGTACCATGTTCCTGAAAATTATTTTGCATTATTTTAACATGGATTGGTAAACGGGATCCAATAGTAACATTGTTCGAAAAATAAAAATTTAGAGTGTTCATGTTATTTTGTCGACCAGTGCCATTAATTAATTAATTTCTGATGTTAAATTTTGCCGATTACTGGTCAAATAATTTTCTCGTTCCTCCAAAAATGAAATAGGAGAAATAAGGAACGGTCCGTTATGGTCCCGGTGGCGTAATTAGTTAAACGCTCCACTTGTGAATAGTGGCGTTCCTCCTTCAAATCCGTGCCGAGGCAGATTTTTTCTTGTTTCTTCAAAAATTATTTGACCCGGTGGTGTGCAGTCACTTGAGTCGAATTTTCAATTCAAACTGGAACCTATTCGGGCACGCTTGGAACATGGAATTTTTCAAAATCAAGTTTCAAAATCAATCAAGCCAACGGCCATACCACGCTGAAAACCCCAGTTCTCGTCAGATCACTGAAGTTAAGCAGCGTTGGACACGGTTAGTACTTGGATGGGTGACCATTCAAGAATACTGACATGAGTGCTGTTGGCACATAGTGGGTGTGGTGAGCCCACACTTGTAGTTATTTATAACTACAAGAAAAACCTAGAAACACTACCCGAATCGGGTAGTGTCACGCCTACCCTGAAAGGGAAATGGTTTAATGGTATATATAAGTTTAATTTGAGAAAAATTCGAAGTCGAATATATCAGTTGTGCAGCACTAGTCTTACCCCATGAAATTTTTATTTAACTGAAAAATTATCTATATACTTTTTTTTTTTCTTTAAAAAGGTATTTTAAGATACGCGCAAACTATTAAAAAAAATGTTATTTCTTAAACTATATTGTTTTTTGCGCCAAAAATTTTTGTTCCTGTACCGTATATCATTTTGTACAGTAGTTTACTTTATTGTGAAGAAAAAGGAATTTTCCCAGTGTTCCCCTAAAGGCATGATCAGATATGTCCATAGAAAAAGAATTAATATATCAATATATATATATATATATATATATATATATATATATATATATATAATTTAAAAAAAGAGTTAAACAACCAGCGCAGGGTTCCACTGGGAGCAAGTGCCATCTAAAAAAAAATGTCAATAGCCTCCAGTAGAACCGCGGTAAATCACACCTATGGCCACGTCTCACAACCGTGAGATGGGTGGTCACAAGGGACGTCGAAATCACAACGACAGGCTGGCGAAACCCTCGTGTGTCTTGAGGACACGAAGCGACCCAAGGATGACAGCTTTCTGCATCCATCTCGCAAGTGCCTTGGCATATATTTGGCACGCGGGTATGGCTTTAAGGTTACGAACCAGTAATAGTTTCGCACCTCCGAGAGCCGAGAATTCAATCACGAATATATAATAGTTCGTTTTTCGAAGCCTTGGAGAACAATGTCAGGCCTTGAGTGTGCAGCGGAGACCTCTGCTTTCTTTACTTCGGCTTTTAGAAGTGAAGCGTCTAGATGGAGTAATGCACTTTCCTCACTGCTGATGATAAATTCAGGCCAAGGGTCTCGGCCGCCTGCACCGCGGCTTTGTAAAGGAACGCTACTTTGCCAATCATCTCCTTTTTTCTGCCCATTTTTAGGAGAGGATCTCTGCCATTTGCAACGATGTAAGCTGTACTCAGAACAATTCGGTTTTGAAGACATTGGATATTCAGAAGTCCGCGTCCGCCTTGACGGCGTGAGATGTATACTCGCGGAACGCACGAATTGATATGCAAGCTCTTCTACATGTACATGATCTTACACGTGGCGATATCGAGGGTCGTGAGCTCATTCTTCGCTCATGGAACCACCCCAAACGAGTAGACTAGAACAGGGACAACAAGCATCTTAGTCGCAGGTATCTTGTTCAGCGCCGACAGATTGGAAAACCAAATCTGTCGAAGGAGACGTTTGTATCTGCTTCGGAGAACCTCCTTTACTATGTTATGTCCTGAATGCTGTACTCAGGTACAACTAGGTATATATAGGTCTCTCCAGCGTCAGGGTATCTAATTACACTCGTATCCACGAGCTCAGGGTCCTCGGAAACGCCAGTAATTCATCCTCGCTTCAGATGAATCTTGCCACACTTGTCCAATCCAAAGCCCATACCAATCTCTCCTGTGAGCCTCTCGACGGCACTTAAAGCACTCTGAAGCTGCGTTGCACCAGAAGCCTAGATCTGCAGCTCATCCATATAAAATACACGAGTGACCTTATGCTCGCGATGATTAGTATCGCCGCAGAGGTATCCAGAAGAATTGCGTAGTGCGAGTGATAGTCTCAGAATTGTGATGCAAAAGAGTAGTAGGCTCATGTTGTCGCCCTGAAAGACGTCCCTGTGGATGAACGTTTAAGCTTTCCATCATACAGATAAGAGTCTATGAGAGTTTGATTCGAAAGCTTTCCGGTAGTCAATCCAGGCCATCGACAGGCAGCGCTGCTGGACTGCTGCATCGTTGCAGACGCACCTGTCAATTAGCAGGTTCTGTCGGCAGCCTGCTACACCTTTTATCGAGCCAAGCTGTTCGTACATCCCTCCCCACACAGGTCCAATTCTCCGAACAATCCTGTCGTTCAGGATAGCTGTAAAGACCTTATACATCGTGTTCAGACTATTTATTGTCTTGTAGTTCCTTGGATTGGACATTTCGCCTTTCTTTGGTAGAAGTACCGTGCGTACTAACACCAGCCACTGCAGAATGGGCGTCAGCGAATTTAAATATGCTGTGAAGATGCGGGCCAGATGTTGGTGTGTAGGTGTAAACTTCTTCGACCAGAAGTTTCTGATTCTGGTTCTTCAGTGGAGAGATCTTCATGACCTTCAGTGATCTCTTCACCTCTCCGGCAGTGATTCATGGACATTTTTCCTCAGATGTTATGAGATTGTCGCAAAGCTCCTTGAAGTGGATGACATTCTTAGTCTGTTTCTTCAATTGTGTTTGGACCTTGTACACCTCTCCCCAAAAAGTCTCCACCTAGACGGACTTGGACGAATTTTTGACAGAAACGGGGAGATCGCTGAAGAGGCACGATGGGTCAGCGAAAAACTGTTTATTTTCCTTGACCCACCCCTCCCCCTTCTGTACTCTGCTCCTTGCGTCAGACAACACCCGTATTTTGTCAACAATATGCTGCTAAATCGTCGACAGCTTTGACTTTTTCAGTATGTGATGGTAGATCCTCAGTTCGTGTCACTGAATCTAAATATGTTATGAGAATTCCAAAATTGAATTCCATTTCGAATTTTTCAATTCTAATATCATATTTGTATTCGCTTACTTTAAAAACAGAAATGGCTTAATTTACTTTCTAACTATTAAACAAAGTTATTGTTACCACATTATGCAGGGATTGGGTATTGAAATTCTGTAAAATATTGTTAAATTTTATAATTAGCGTTATGGTAGACCGTTGCTAGTCAATTTATCAGTCTCGGAATATTTTTTAAAACAATTATTTTTATTATTTTTAGCAAATGCCGGAGGAGGAAGCATTTGCCGTACTTGTATCCCTTATGCAAGAGTATCGGTTACGAGATATGTTCAAACCAAGTATGGCTGAATTAGGAGTTTGCATGTATCAATTGGAACATTTAGTTGCAGACACACATCCTGAGTTACATGCTCACTTTACTGCGCAAGGTTTTCATACTTCAATGTATGCCTCTTCTTGGTTTTTAACGCTCTTCACCACAGCGCTCAGTCTTCCTCTCGCCTGTCGCATTTTTGATGTGTTTCTTTCAGAAGGAATGGAAATAATTTTCAAAGTTGCAGTAGCCATGTTGCAGTTGGGCAAAGAAGATTTGCTCAGCCTCGATATGGAGGGCATGTTGAAGGTAATTTTGAATATATAAGTTTTCAAGCAAAGTTTTAAAAAACATCATTTCTAACGGAACAATTTTATGTAATAAAATTCATTTTTAAAAAAGCTTGTAAGAGAATATATGCTTCTAACTATTCACATTTTCTTTCTCTCCTTTAAATATTATAAATTAAGTTTGTACAAAAATAAATATTTTGTTTTACGGAGTCATTCACAGTATTCTCCAAACATTTAACGTGTTTTTTTTTAGTTTTTTCAAAAGGACCTGCCTACTAAAGCGGAGACGGATCCAAGTGTGCTAATGAATCTAGCTTATGAGATGAAAATTAATCCAAAACGCATGAAGAAATTAGAGAAAGATTATACCATTCTTAAAATGAAAGAACAAGAGGAAATGGTAGAACTACGAAGACTTAGAGCAGAAAATAGGTTACTTAGACAAAGAACAGAGCTATTAGAGGCAGAATCTACGGAGCTTGCTGACAGATTAGTAAGAGGACAAGTTTCTCGTGCAGAAGAAGAAGAGACAGCCTTCGTAGTGCAAAGAGAATTAGCAGCTCTTCGCCACACGCATCTTGAAACCAGTCACCAGTTGGAACAGGCTCATGAAGAGTTGAGATCATTATCAATTCTCTTAGAAGAGAATCTTACATCGAAGCAATCGTCGCTTGAAGAGATTCTTCTGAAACAAGAAGCGCTATCTCAAAAGGAAGAAATGGTTCAATGTTTACAAGAGGAATTAGTTAGAGTTAGATTACACGAAGCAGAGAACGACGCGACAATCAGAGATCTAAGGTCAAGGATTCAAGAATTAGAGCAAGATAAGAAAACTTTACGAGAGCTAACTCCTGACAATTCCGTGGCTCATCTGCAGGAGGAACTCATTGCCGTCAAACTGAGAGAAGCGGAAGCCAATTTGTCATTAAAGGTTTGTTTAAAAAAAAAGTTTCACTGTATTTAGAGGGTTAAATAGTTTTTTTTATAGTCTATTCGCCGAGTAAGTACACGGAGAAACTTATTAACGGAAAAATTAATAAAATAGGTTACAATTGAAGAATATTGGCGATAATTTGTGTTTTTTAATAAGGTAATGGTAAGTTATATTATTTTAATGACATTTTCCTACTTGAGAATAGCAAGTCGGTGGCAGAGGAAAAGGAAAGGTAATTGAGACGAACGCAATGATCATTCAGCGATTTGCATTTATTTATCTTTATTTAGAAATAAAGAAAAATGCAAATATATTTGCAAAATAATTTATGAAAAGCATATTATTTCGCAAAATATACTTTCTATTTTATGAGTAATTATACAATGTATATGTATACATATAAACACTTCAAATTAAAGCTGAAAAAGTAATGAATTAGAATAAAATATGTCGAAATAAGAAGTATTGTTTTTAAATGCGGAGACCAGGAAACTTGTAAAATTGAAAAAATAGGGTCGATAGTGAAAAGTGTGATAATGGGGTAAGTGTGATAGAAAGAGAATTTGGAATGAAGATCAAATTAGTTACAGTATACTTTCCCCTATTTTAACGTCCTTGAAACGTATACGAGAAATTATTTTATGGCTGCAGGGGCCTCCACCCCTACCGCGATTCTTAAGTTTATTTTTGTCAAGCGACGTTCATTGGCTGCCCCAGCCTTGTATCACTGCGCTTGCTCTGAGCAAATTTTTCAACGGCGCATTTGCCAAAAAGCGCGGGTCGATTTGAAATCAATAAATACTATGAATAATAATACAGATAAATACACCCGACTCTCAGTGTAGTAACTCGCGGCTTAGTAATTCCTAGAACTGCTAGCCCACGCAGTTTCTCAGCTCAAAGGGAGAGAGACGGTTGCGACTCTTGAATGGAAAACACTAGCAGCATAGGGACAAAGATGCAGTACGCGGGTACTCACATGTCAGTGTTTTTCAAGTGTCTTTCAAGTGTTTTTGTTGATGTATGACAATTTGCCAACTAAAACTCAATATAATAGAATAAAAAAACTACTCAAATTTTTCGCGGAATATTGATTATTGCAGCATGACGTCGCGGCCATGCTAGGCTAGATGGAAATGTCAGCCGTCAGGAAGGTTAGCATAGTTCTTGACATGGGACTGCAACTGAAGACAACTTTTTGGAGAAAATATTCTCAACGTAAAGGTAAGTCATAAAGGTCTGAATAGTAATATTTTTCAAGTGTAGAATGTATTTTCTCAGTCATGTCCCATTCTTTTGTCGATTGCATACCTTTCAGTTTCACGAAATACAATCAACTGTCTGAAATTTGAGGTTAGAGTGCCACTAACCTGTAATTTAGGATATTTTATTTAATTTCGTGACACTGCAAGGTCGTCAATCGACAAAAGAATGGAACATGACTGAGAAAATACATTTTGCTCTTGAGAAATATTACTATTCGTATAGTTATGACTTACTTTTACGTTTAGAATATTTTCTCGAAAAAGTTGTCTGCATTCCCATGACGTCATGCTAAAGTACTCAATTCAAACCAACGCGGGCTTCTCGCTCTTCGGGCCTCTTTTTTCATTGTTCAGCCACTGACGCGGGCGTGACCCTACAGCCCATACAGGGAACGTGTTGAGAGGTAACGAAACTGCGCAACTTAAAATGAGCGTGTATAGGGGGCTTAAAGTCAGGGATTGGGAGCGAAATGCTGGGTGAACGCTCGATGCATTCCTGACGCACTCCTCGCCTGTTCATATTTTCCCACTATTACGAACTAAAAGGTCCCTTCGCGCTACCCGATGTAGGAAAAGTCGTGTGGTGAGCAGAGAGTGAATGGTGGTGGCTACCCGAAAACTAGGCATTCCTGTATTCGAGCGGACCACGTGAACGCGTAGCAAACGGTTAGGCCAGCAGATGTGAACCGATGTGAGAAATCGTGTTCGAGTTCACCACTGGCGGCCGCCTACTCTTGCTCACATATAGGTATTCACCGTCAGGCAGCATCAAGCAGCTACAGGCGAGCTGATGCGTGAGGAGGAGAAGAGTTTCTGCGTTGTGAACGCTCATTGCACAATATATATATATATCACCAGGTGGCGCTGCGTCACATGCTATACAGCTACAGTTCAATACATAATATCAACTAATATCATTCTTGGGCTTTATTTGAACTTCAGTTCTCAATTTTTATATTACATATGATCTGAAACAGTACTAATTATCTGTCTTGTTTAAATTAGAAATTATTAGTGTTCACATATGTAAAAATTTTATGTCTGAAGAAATACGGAACAAAAAATATTTTATAAATGCAAATACTAAATATTGACCTTGAAATGAAAACTTAGAAGCTTCTCTCCGCATTTCAAGATTTTTTAAACATACTTTCGTTCACTTTCTAATTGTGAACAGATGAATTTAGAAGAACATGCAGGCACACTATTCTAATGGAATTTTTAACTCAATAAAAATTTACAAACTTATATGGTTTTCAACATCTTTAAAAATAAGTTCTCAATAAAAAACGTAATTTCCCGTAAAATGCAGATATTGATTTTCAACTCAAATGATGAATCTTTAAAAAAAAATTCAACAAGAGTTAAACATTAAGAAACCAAATAATTATGATGTTAAAATTTTTTAGTAAATTTTTTAAATTTTTTTTAACATCAAAAATTAAATTAAGAAACCAAATACTTTGATTTTCAACCACAGATATGGTTTCCTAACCAATAAGAATAATTTTCTGACAGAAATACGAATTATTATAAAAATACATAAATGTCGAACCAAATTGTTGAATTATCCACTAAAAAAAAAGTTTTCTATCAAAAATGGAATATTGCAATTTTCAGTATAATAAATTACTTTGAAAAATGAATTTTCGACCGGTTTAATCCAACAAAACAAACGAATTTCTAACAGAATAGTTGAATCTTCAACCAAACGGAAGACTTTTAAAAATAAAAGATTAATATTCTACCCAAACAGACAAAGTTTCAACCAAAAAGTTAAGTTTTCAACCAAGTACTTGAATGTTATACAAAATTCTTGAATTTGTAAGCCAAGTAGATGAATTGTCTATAAAACTGTCGCATTTTCAACCAGAAAATGTGAATTTCCGACAAAAATGTAAATCACAAAGAAATAGTTCAATTTGCACTAAAATGATGAATGTTGTAACAGAAACATTGATTTTCAACAAACGACAATCATTATCTACCAAATAGTTCAATTTTTCATTAGTATATACTTAAATTTGTAAACAAATCGTTACACTTTTTACCAAAATAGATGAATTTGCGACAAAAAATGTTAATTTTCAACAAAGAAATTTATTTTCATACTAATAGTTGAATTTAAAACTAAAACAATCGCTTTCGAAACAAAAATAAAATAGGTACATTTGCAATTCAAGAATTGATCTACACCAGAAAAAAATAATTTTCAACAAAATAGTTTAAACTTTTTAACCAAATAGAGGGATCTTTAACTATTAACATTAATTGTTACTTAGGAACTTGTAACTTTGAACGAAGTAGTTGTATTTTCAATCAAGAAGATTTATTTTCCAGAAAATTAAGTGTTCATAAGTTTTCAAGATAAATTAGTTGAATTTTCAAAGAAACACGATCAACAGTTACCTAAAAATGGAAAAGCTTAGTTGTCAGGAAACAAATTAATATCCAAAAAAATTAAAGATTTTGAACAAAATAGTTCAATCATGAATTAATAAAATGAATTTTGAACCAAATAATTCAACTTTTGGCTTGAACATTCGACTATTTGGTTTTTGGTTGAACCTGAATTGTTTTCGTGGCAAATTTTACCATTTCTTTGAACATTCATCTTTGTAGGTTGAAAACTGAACTGTTTAACATTAACATTTAACTATTTTCTTTCAATTCCAATAACCTTCCTGAAAATAGAACTATTTTCTTAAAAAGTCATCTTTCTAATTGAAAATTCATCTTTCTTGGTTGAAAATTGTTTTCCGTTCAAAATGTTTCAAGTAGTGATATTGCACTCGGGACCTTCTTATTTGGTTTGAAACGGTTCAGTATGAAATAAATATTTTATATCTACAAATAACACTCTAAGGCGGGCGAAATAGAAAATAAATACGCTACTGAGTGACTTGCGAATTCCTGGGCGAAAGAGTTATATAGGTCATATGTACCGCTACGCGAAACAGGTGCGATTGCGTGCGCAACCACCTTGGAGAGAAGGGGTACGAGGAGCCGCGACGACGGGACCTTCGTGATTACCAAGGATTAGTCGAATCATCAGTCTGCGCTCGCTGGTTCAAGGGAACACTGCGTTGAGCGTTTGATTCTCGAGATCACGTACGATCTAGGATTTTCGATACTCATCAAAAGGAGTCGCGATTAGTATTACGCAGGTACGAGCTCAAGGAGAACAGAGGAAAACGCGACATTCTTTTTCATGTTTCCAGATGAGGAAAAACAAATCTTTTTTTTTAATAATAAACTTTTAGGAGTCTGCCCATCTTTGAAGTTGTTAGTGACACAATGTGTAAGAGCAAAGCTAGAGATCTTGAGATCGTTCATCCTTCTTCAACTCGTTTCTATACGAGAGCTCAAGGATGATAGCCAATTGCTCTGAAACATTGTATTCAAATTGGCAATAAGGAGTATGAGATGTTAGATCTTGGTCAATCTTTGGTGATGAATTTGACAGCTCCAACAACCTTCTCACTAGCTTTTCAAAACGTTTTCATTCGGGAGCTCAACTAGTGAAAATAAGGGAGTTTTTTAAACTTGTAAAATTACCATTGATTGAACGGGAACTTTGACGTAATAATTCACAATGCCTTTAGGAATTAGTAAAATTCCCAAAATAAGGTCATGAATTCTTAGAAGTCAGAACAAGACAGACTTCTGGAAGGTAGAAACACTTTCTTATTGAATTTTTATTCTGAAATCACTAGAATTTCCATGGTTGAATAATGTATAACTTTAACAAAAATATAAAGGGCATAGGAAAATGAGACAATATTCCGGAGGACAAAACTTGCACTCAATTTTGCACGGGATAGCGTCTGATTTCTTAAACTCACAGCTAATATAATCCTCAGTTCTTCTCACGGGAGGAAAAATTGTTAGGAATTCTTACTAAAAAAACGAGCGCAATACCAAAACTCGCGGAGGCCAATTTGATTCACGAAGCTAGAATAATATACTCAGGAATAATGCAAATTGAGCAATGGCCTATTCAGGCGTGATTGATAGTTAGAAATCCTGGAGGCAGAAATCGAAAAAGAATTGACGAAACGTTGGCAGTTCGAACTTCGCTTCTGTGATCCCACAGCTTCTTTTAATAATGTTGATTTTTGGAGAAAATTCACAGGTATGAGGACATTTCAATTAAGGGCTATCTTAGATCCAGAGCTTGAGGATAACTATGTTTCTAAAAATTACTTGGTTGAAAACTACTTTAAAATTAAGGGGCTAATCATTGAAAAGACTGAAGTTTCTTTTAATGCAGATTGGGAACCTCAATTAACGGATAAAGTTTCTTTTAATATTCTTGTTGGTAATAATTTAATTCGTTTCAGGTTTATCGTCCTCTCAAGTTTGGAAGCGACGTGCATACTCGGGGCCAATTTCTTGAACAGGACACAGTAAATTGTCGAGCAATCCTGTTTCCCGTAAAATATAATCACGAGAGGGAAAACTTGATACAAATAAATCTAGAAGTAAAATCAAATTAATTAATGAGGAGGGTTGTTCTCAAGTTTTCATGCGCCAGAAATAGAAAAATTACAGTAAATCTAGCAGTAAAAACCAAAAGATTAAAGATAAAAATTGTCCTTAAGGCCTGAGGTATCTAAAGAATGGATTTAAAGCTCTCACATGAAAGAAAAACGTCACAATTTAAAAATTCTCATGATTTTGGGATTATTTCTGATGATAATTAGAATTTAAGAATAGTTCGGAGGTGCTGCACAAATTCATCTCCGATGGTTACCGGGCCACGACCCGACGAAATTGAAAAAAAAATCTTGTATCGTTTTTGAGATTTATCGAGAACCCTTGGGGCCTCAAGTTATGTACTGATATGTTATTTGTTTCTAAACTCTTAAATAATTCAAAAGCTGATATCCGTTTATTTGATGTTTAAGGTAAAAGTTCCTCATAGTAAATAATTACTATGCCTGAACTGCGTTTAAGATTATTAGGAGGTTTAGTTCCACGCCAGGAATCGGAGAAAGTAAGTAGAGTGAGTGAAACAGTGACCCCCCCCTTCTTCCAGTACACTCTCTCTCTCTTCTCGCTTTCCCCCCTGGGTTTAAAAGTTCTAATTAAGTAAAATCTCGCTCTCACGAGCCTCCCTGTAGAATCGGGGATTAAATTATCTCGCGTCCCTTCTACGTCGGGATCTTTTCTCACGATCCTCTCCGTAGGATCGGGGAACAACTTAATGTGAAATTAAAGTTCAATCTTTCTCTCACGATCCTCCCTGTAGGATCGGGGATTAAATTACCTCGCGTCCCTTCTACGTCGGGATCCTTTCTCACGATCCTCTCCGTAGGATCGGGGAACAACTTAATGTAAATTTAAAGCTCTATCTCTCTCTCACGATCCTCCCTGTAGGATCGGGGATTTAATTACCTCGCGTCCCTTCGACGTCGGGATCTTTTCTCACGATCCTCCTCGTGGGATCGGGGAACAACTTAATGTAAATTCAAAGTTCAATCTCGCTCTCATTATCCTCCCTGTAGGATCGGGGATTAAATTACCTCGTGTCCTCTTCCCGTCGAGATCCCCCCTCACGATCCTCTCCGTAGGATCGGAGAACGATGAGAGGGAAATAAATGAAAAAAACCCCTCGCGATCCTCACGGTAGGATTGGAGGATGCTATTCTAATTTTTTCCTCATGACCTCTGCTCCTCTCTCTATAGGCAGAACAACCCCTCCGGAAGCGCAGTCAGAACAAGCGCCGGACCGAACTACTTAGTCGCATTTTCGACGAGTTCCAGAGGAACCCGACGGCGGGAGTATGGTTACCCCCGAGTCGGTGCAAGAGGACAAAGAAGAACCGGGGGCGGCGACCAACCTTACCACCTAATCCCGAACTTTCGCAGACCAGCACCTCGCCGAAGAACCCGGATACCGAATCTGTTCTTTGGGAGACAGGGGACGTACCGTTGGAGGAGGTCCTCGAGGTTTTTGGGGCCTTATCTACTCCGCCAAAACTCCTCTCCCCTATTGCAGGACTCCGACCCGACCAAAATCGGACGCGGAAGATGTGCTGGAGCTGAGGACCTCCCCAATCCAACCTTTGCCACCCGGACAACGGAAACACCCGCAAGGGAACCAGGGTGGGTTTGAACGCCAGCAACTCCCCCTGGGTAGTAGAGCAGGATCCTCTGGCCTTCCAAGGGCGAAGTTGCGGGACCTACGGGTCACTCTTCTCCGGGACTCACGGCTGGAGCCCCTCTCCGTGAGAGACCGGGTCACGAAGACCTGGGCCAGCTCCCATATAGACACCCCGAGTCAGGGATCTTCGAGTCTGAATCTAGGGGCGAGAGGTTTGATGGATAGACATCAGGAAGTTCCACAAAAGCTGGTATCTCCACGACTGACCCCGAAGAAGCGGCGGGCGATCTCCTTGGTCTTCCGTCCTCACGCCGGTCCTCCTTCGCCCTCCCCTACAAGACTCAGATCAGTGGTAGTTCGCGCAGGCGAACGTTCTCCTAAGACCATAGCCACAAGCCGACGAGCAAGCTCCTCGGTCATGGCTAAGCGCGACAAGGCTCGCCGAAGTCTGTTTTGGCCATCTTAAGGTTGGCAGGGGGCAGATTCTCTCGATCCTCCTCGTAGGATCGGAGAACCAACGTGGCGGTACGAACCCCTCGGAGTCTTGTTCCTGATAGCCCCCTATTCCGTCGGTGGGTTCACTATTCTTTATGGTACCAGATCCAAGTAAGTCATCCGTTTTATTTACTATAGCAATCCTTATGGTCCTGGACCTTATTCTACCTCTACATCACGTCCACATGGACCCCTTCTCACGATCCTTTCTACAGGATCGGAGAACAGTTTAACCGAGATTTAAGGGTCTATCCCTCTCACGATCCTCCCCGTAGGCTCGGAGATTGCTCGCCTTTTGACTTTTAGTCTTGGGATCTCACCTCACGATCCTCTCCGTAGGATCGGGGACCAAGAAGAGTGCAGTAAGCCTGAACCCTCCTCGCGATCCTCACTGTAGGATTGGAGGCTCTGTCCCTTCCGGCCCTAACACTTCACCATATTTCTTCCACCGTCTCCCCTTCGAAGAGCACCATCCCTAACTGCTCCTTATACTTCTCTATCGCCTCCCTCGTCCAGCTAACCCTCTCCCCCGTTGCCACTTCTTCCCCACCTTGCCTTCCGCCGTTCTCACCCCTTATCCACAACCCTAATGGCTGATGGTCTGACTGATGGTCTGATGGTCTCTTCTACTGCGAATCTCTCCATCTCCTCCCACCCTTGCATATTCATAACTACATAATCTATTACCGATACCCCCACCTTACCTACGTATGTGTATTCTCCCTCTTTGTCCCCAGTTGCCATACCATTTGCCACCGCCCAGCCTCTATATTCCATCCAGTCCCTTAGAATCTCCCCCTCCTTATTTATTAACCTATCTTTCGAATTCCTTTCAAAGCTCTCCCCTTCCCTGTAATGGCCCCCTTCCCTCCCCATCCTCGCGTTAAAGTCACCACCCAGTACCACCATACCCTCCTCTCTTTCACCTAACAGGTCCTCCACCCTTTCTTTAATTCTTTCCATCCCATCCTTATTGTACACTGTCACAAACATACTGCTTACCCCTCCTATCTTCACTTTCCTCATTTGCACTCCCTCCCCCTCTTCCTCTCCGTGAGCTTCTTCCTCTAATCCATCTCTAACCCCCGTTATAATTCCCCCACTAGCCCTTCCTTTCTTCTTCACTCTGACCGCCTCCTGGAGTCTCCACCTATACCCCCTTGGCAGCTTTGGCTCTATCCTATCCCATTCCTTTCTTTCCACCCACGTCTCTACCAGTCCTACCACATCAAATTCCTGGATATACCTCCAGAACTCCTCATCCTTCTTCTTTACCCCTGCTACGTTCCAGTAAAGCACCTTCACAACTCCTCTACCCTGCATTACCCCCACCCTCCTACTTCCTACGAAACAAATTCCCCTGCACTTCCTTCAACACCTCTTTCTCCTCGTCCCACACCCACATTTTCTCGTCTATTTTTATTTTCCGATATCCTACCTTCGCCTATCTCCCTTCACTCCTCTCCCTCCTAGCCCTGTCGTACAGCATTCTCTATACATCCCTTTCCTTTCTTGTCAAGTCGTGATCGATGAAAACTTCCTTATCCTTTATCCTATTTTTATTTCGCATTACCCCCAACATTTCTTCCCAGCTCTCCAACTCCACAACCGCCACTTCTTTCTCCTTTCTCCCCTCCAACTTAACTTTCCCTACCCTGCCTTTATTCCACCTTATGCTCTGTAGCAGCGCTTCCACGCCCTCACTTTCTTCCCCGCTTTTCATCTTCAACCCTCTTACCACAATATATTATTTCTCCTGTCTGCCTTCTCCTTTCTCTCCATTCTCAACTTCATTGCCCTTATCCTTTCCCTATCCGCCCTCTCCTCCTTTTCATTCCTAC
>CAKNYM010050113.1:29965-75253 GCA_932195095.1 Andricus curvator | reverse complement strand
ATATATATATATATATATATATATATATATATATATATCAAGTTACATAAAGTTAAATAGTGCGTATACACCGAAAAGGCTGTGAGGCTATGGTGGAGCCGACAAACGGAGGATCGCGTTTTAATAAATTTTACGAAGTAAAATCACTTCGACACTCGCGCTTTGCTTTCAATGAGACTTAAAGTAAGTATAATTAACGTTCACACGAACAAACAAGGAAGGCTCTTCTCGCTAATACTAGCCGTTTTGTTTACGCAGCACACTGCCCAAGCTCTCGCGTCCATAGCCTGAAACCTACTCCCCGTCGGCCCTTTGTTTCCCGGCGTCCTGTCTCTCACGCATGCGCACTTCAAATTCCAGAACATTCTTTATAATAATAATAATATTAAATTAAACGAAATTAAATTTTAGTTTATAACATAACTTTGAAATTTCGTATCACACTTACCCCTATCAACCCTATTCGGAATTAATTTTTGACCGGGAATTTTCTATATTTCTAATAGAAAAACTTATATGCAATAAGGTTTTCAATATCACTTCTAAAATTAATTTCAAATTATTCATACTTTGCAATGTCTAACCCTTATATATTTTTCCATCAAAAGTTACAAATTTAAATTTAAAAAAATGTTAAGTAAATCTGGACTTAGAAATGTTGCAAACCCAATAATTAAAAATTTAAATTTTCATAATTACATGGTCTCAAATTTAATGTTTAAAATTCAAACATCTAATGCATCAATAAAACTCTTGTCAATAGGTTTAATACTGAACAATTTGATAAATTGAAGAAGTAATTCATTTTGTCTTACGGTCACAAAAATAAAAACAAATAGAGTCGTCGCTTAACTATTTTGTTTTAATCCCTTACGTTTCGACATCTACTGCGTGCCTTTTTCAAATGTAACGCAAATATAGTTACAACTAGTTAGTAATATAAAACAAGAATAAAAAATATTATAATTTTATAAAATAATATAAATTGTGCCTGAGTTCAACAATTGAATTAACCGAACATTTTGGAAGAACAAAATATCATTCCAAAACGATCTCTTGAAAGTAAAGAGACTTCGATTACGTAAAAAAACTTCATTGTTTTAAATATAAAAAACTTTACAATGGTTAGGATGGACAAACTGAAAATGAAAACTGAAGGTTACATGCAAGTTATATGAAGGCAATATTCAATGAATGTCGAAGGTATCGGCAGGTTTTCAGAAAACTACTAATGAGGAAATGATTACATTCAACTTTCAGAGCCGCATTGTGTCTCTCTATGTACCCGTAGCGTGATTACTTAGAGCATCCACTGAGAGCATGTCCAAGTATTTCTGGCTCTTGCTTGCACGCTCGGCAGTTGTCATCGCCTACAGGTACATTCATTATGTGCTTGCGATAAACTAAGGTATCTATAAGGCTATCTGGACAGACAAAGAAATCCCTCAGTCTCCGATCTCAATCCTGCAGACTTCAGAAACATGTTGGACAGACCGGTCGATAGCTCTTGTCTACGTATAATCCCGTTGAAGTTACCGTGAAGGGGCTTGGCAGCATGTTCTCTTGTAGAAACGAATGTTCTGCTTCCTGTACACGACTTTTGAGTACCAAAGGTGTTAGTGATGCTAGTCCATGTGTAGTGTCGCTAGAATCAAATGGGAGACCAAGCTCCTCTGTGGCCCTATCTGCGGCACGGTATAGAAACGCCGCAGCATTGACGACTTCATGCTGATGTACTAGTCGCATAAGATAATCTGTGCTATTTAGAACTGAGCATGCTGTAGCCAGAACCGTTCTTCGATGAAGACACTCCAAGCTCAGCAAACCTCTACCCCTTTATCTCGAGGGAGGTATATTTGAGGTACTGAAGATCTAGGATGATGACTTCGATGGATTGTCATCATCTTGAGTGTGCCTCGGTCAAGTTGCTTGATCTCATCGTCGTTCTATTTTACTACACCAAACGTGTAAAGCTCCAATTTTTCTGAGAATTTGGCGATACCTTTCTTCAAGGGCCGTTTTTACCACACACACATCTTGGGTTTCCACTTGCGGTATTCTAAATATGCATGTGTTTCTCCATTACAAAGATGTTAAATGGCAATTTCACCTATGAGTTGAACATCCTGATCGTCAAGCGATGCTGTAGTTCCCAGTCTTTCTTTGTATAGGTGGACGCAGACACACTTGTCCAGTCCATATTTCATACCAATCGCCTTAAAGTACCTGTTTACCACCGCCAAAAGGATGTTAAGGTCCTTTTCTGAAGAGTCAAAAAGTTTAAGTTCATCCATATATAAAAGGTGATTGACCTTATTTTCTCTTCTATTCGGCGGGTCACAGGAATCCAGAGCTATTGCTTCGAAACACAACTGATAGCAGCAAGAGAGATGCAGAAATGTGTCGGACTGAGAGAGTCTCCTTGGAAGACTCCCTTCTTATAGGTGATATAGCTGGTAGTCACCTGTTTTTTGTCAGATGTTACGACAAATCTTGTTCACCACAAGAGCATAAGTTCTTGCATGCATCTCACTATTATTGGATGCACCTCTAGGCACTCAAGGAGATTGATAACCAGCTCATGGTTCCTGTTATCGAATGCTTTGGGGTAATCAATTCAAGCCATGGAGAGTTTGCGCTGATACTGAATCGAGTCCTGGATAATACACCTGCCGATTAACAGGTTCTCCTTGCAACCTGCGAACCCTCTATTGTATCCACATTGTTCCACTATTGCACTCCATACCTGCTCACTAGAGGTTAATATCCTCTTTTTGAGGATGCCAGTGAATAGCTTGTAGCTGGTGTTACAAGCTATGGGCCTGTAGTTCTTTGGACTCGACGAATCTCCGGTCTTAGGGACCAGAACCATGCTCAGGGAATGCAACCGTTGCCTTTGGCAAACGTTACGAAAGCGTGGTATATCTGAAGCGTCTTCATTTAGCTGATAAGTATCTCCATATACTTACTCCCAGAAGACTTGAATCTCTTCTCGACTAGGCGGATTTTCAACGGCACATGACGTTTTATTGAACAGACGGGAAGGATGAGTAGAAAAGGTTGAATTTTCCTGAACCTACTTTACTTGCCGTTCGAGGCGCTGTTTAGCTGTTGAAAGAGCTCTTATTTTTTGCGTCCAGTGCTGCTTGATGGTCAACAGTTTACACTTGTTCAGTGTTTGATTTGCTTTCCTAAAGTTTCAAGCAAGTGTCCAAGTATCATTTTTGATAAACAGGGCTTCGGCTTTAATCCTCCAATTATCGTAGTTGCTGCGTCACAACATTTCCAGTTTTTTTAAGGAATTTCTGTCCAATTAACGCATAACTAATTTTATTCACTGTCGCACACTACGAGCTTTCGCGCACCTGGGACCATAACCTGCTGGGCGAAAAAACGACTTCAGAGTTAATGAACGATAGACAATGCTTTATTGAGTTTTAAATCCGAATAATGTTGCAGAATAACTAACTTAAAAAACTAGTCATAACCGTAGATCGTCAGGACATCTCTATGGTACGTGGCACGAGAAACAAAGAAAAGGTTTTAAGTAGATCTTCACGAATATCGTTATGGGTTTTCTGAACTTTTAGTTTAATTTTCGGTGTGTGAATCCATCCGGCCAAATGCTGGTGAGTCGAAGACAAGTTCTTTCTACAGAAGTTCTTAGTACCATCTGGTCCGGCTTCGTCAGTCAATAACGAACACTCTTCTCCAGATTTTCTGAGGTCGCATAGCTCATTGTAGCGGGTGATGTTATCTGTAACTGGTTTCAGTGGATGCAGCAACCTCCTAAATCTCCCACCAAAAAGTTCTGACTTCTTTTAGTTTGGGCAGATTTTTAACAGTAGCTAGAGGATCTCGGAAAACGTGAGACGAATCAGAAAGAAATGGTTAATTTTCTCTGGCTCATCTCTCCTACCGCTCTCAGCTTCGCCTAAATTTAGATTATAGCAACGGTATTTTTTCCACGCCTGCGTAGATAAGTCGATTTTTGATGCATGCAAAGTCTGTTAAAAATGGATTTTTTATAGCAAGATTGTAGACCGACGTTTTTAATAAAGTATGTTAAATATGAATCACTCAAGTTGAAAAAAGTGTGTACAACTCATGTCGAAGATCAAGGAGTGGTTCATCATTGCCTGGGTTTCAGCACTTGTTGCACAATATACTATTGAGATCCATGTACTGTCTGATGGTCGAAACACCGGACCCTAGCAGGTAATTCTTTGCTAGATGTTATGTAATCAAACACACTAAACACGGGATGCCCTATTTTCGGGCTGAGTAGATGTATGCACCTTTTGGCCTTATGATTCACCGTCCGTTTGGACCCTCTGGTTCGCATCAGCTATGGCTTTCGCTGTATCATACTCTGCAGAATTAAGCGTCCACAGGTGAAACTTTTCCGAGACATCATTACGAGGAGCATCGTCTACTTAGGCTAGGTCTCTGGGCTCGAGAGGGATCTGGGGTTTATGTCCCTTCTTTTCCTAAAGTTGACGTGCTTCTCCTTTTAGTTGTATGTGTGCTGCAGTTGGTCTGAGTATCACTGCTCTGTAGAGCACGTACTCCGCGAACATATCTTGTTCGCGTGAGGTGATCGACACGATTTCGCAACTGTTGTTGCAAAAAGTGCGATAGCCCTGGGTATTTCTCGCACTGCAAAGCATGCAATCGTGCCATATAACCTATAGCTCGGGTAAAACACTTGCTTCGTAGCAGTCAAGCATATCATCCCTCACTCGATTTGTCCACTCAAAACGTTCAAGTTCTCGCCGAATCGCCCCATTATTTTACCCGGATGAGCTTCCCCAATTCGCGCTTGGTCGACATTACCGATCGATCTGTTGTCAGGAGCTCTGCGCATTAGCGGGTTTTGAATCGTATGACCAACATTAGGTTTCATTGTTGTCTTACTAGTAGCTAGAAAAAGAGTTCGTCCGCTATAAGGTAAGGCTATTCACATTGGGAGGTCGCCCGGTATCTCAGGGCATCCTGGAGAACACTACAATCCGGTTGCCAGTTAGCCGTTAGAACTGTCGTTCACACCTTGACTTCGGGGCCGACTGTGGGGTCTCATTGTAAGAGACCACCGGGCAGTGTGCCCGCCACATCCATACGCTCGTAAAATGACCCTGAGCCAGCCGGGATCCGGGAATTGTATCCGTCGATCGCGATGAGCTCGTCGACCCATGAGGCAAGTGATGCACTGTTCAGGGTAATCTGAATATATGCGCGTTTATCGACAAATGATTAAAAACTAGAACAAGAGGGTTCCATCGTGAATGTTTAATTTCACTTGATTTTCATATGTTTCCCGTTACTTCACATAAGAAACAAATGAGAATTAAGTGACTTTATAAATTCGCGATAAAATCTCTTATTCTGGGGGCAAAAAATTCCAAATTTTATATTTAGCGATCAAAATTGAACACTAATAAAAAATTCTTAGAAATTACAAAAACTTGAACTTCAAGAATTTCTTGATTAGAGTATTAATACATTGATGAATTTGCTAGGATCTGCGACAAAAGGTTACTGAATTAAGTACTGCATGGCAAAAGCATCTTCAAGAACATCGTTCATCTCATACTGCTCAGGCTGCAGATTCAACCCCAAAAAAACTGATGTTTTGGGAAAACAGAGGCCACGAAATTCAGAAGCTTGAAGAAGATTTAATGACGACGCGGATTCGAGAAATGGAAGCTCTTACCGAACTTAAAGAACTGAGACTGAAACTCATGGAACTCGAAACGCAGGTACAAGTAGGGACAAATCAGCTTCGAAGGCAAGATGAAAGAGGCAAAATACTTAAAGAGGAGTTGGAGGCATCTTTAGTAAGAGAAAAGGATTTTTTTGCAAAATTAAGAGAACAGCAGCATAAGTACACAGATTTTGAGTCCAAAATGAAGGATGAGACCTTGATGGCTAAGATCAGGGACGCAGAGCACGCACAACAAGTTGCTGAATTGACACAAAAGATATCTATTCTAGAATTGAAGGTAGGTATGAGTTTTATTGGTGGTTGTTATTAATAATATCATAATAATAGGCATCACAGTACAATTCTTCCAAAAAAGCATTAGTTTAATTGATTAAGTTCTCAGATTCTGCTTAGCTTCCGTTTGGTGTCACAGTATACAGTTATGTTCTACATGGCATTTTTTTTTAAATTTTACGAAACTAATTTATGAGAATTTCGCAAGGAAGACAATCTAGTAAAGGTTAAAAAAGTCTGGTTGTACGATGCGATGTGATTAACTATTTTATTGAAATGCATTGCAAATTTCACTAATATCACTGTACATCAAAACTATGACCTGTGTCTATTTAATAGGAGGTGTCATTTGTAAAGTAGTTGTTTGTGCTAAATTTTAATCCAACCTTCATATTTCCCTGGAGTTCGGGGTTTTGAGTTTTTTTTTCTCCATTTTTTTCGGAAAATCTACTGGCTTTCCGCAAGATACATGACAGAAAAACTATACCTTTCTGTGCATTAACAGTTGGACAATTTACGCTTATTCAAAGCGAATCATTGCACTCGAATTCTATTGAATTAATTAGAATTTCCTTGACAGTGAATTCAAAGTAAATTCTTACATATTCAAAAGAATTCACCTGTATTGAAGAGAATTTCAGTGAATGTAATAAGAGAACCCAAATGAATTCAAGCGAATTCAACCGAATTGAGGGCAGTTCAAATGCAAGTGAATTTAAGTGAATTCAAGAAGATTTCAGAGATTCGAATGAATTCAATGGAATTCGAGTACAATGATTCGCCTTTAAAGAGTCTAGATTGTCCATTTGTCAACTGTTCAAAAAGGGATGGTTTCTCTATCATGTACATATGTTGAAGACGGTAAGTCTTTGAACTATGAACTTTTTTGAAGATTTTTTCTCAACAAAAACCAAAAAATGTAGCCCTATTCAAATAAGAAATAGTTCATATTTAACTTAGTATCAACCCTTACGAAAAGAAACTACTTATCACGCCATTTTGACGATTACTGGCTAATATTTATGGCAAAATAGCTTGAAATACAATAAAACAGCAATTAGCGTAAATTTGACGAAGTGAATTTGTAATTCGATTGTTATATTAAGGGCAGTAGGTAGGTTAAGTATACAATTTCACAGGTTATACTTGAAAGTAGGAGTTTCAGTCTCAAAAGCGGTACGTTTAAACTTATTAGGAGATGGCAAGTGCAAAGGTTTTAAAATTTTTTTAAATATATTTTTCCAAAATTGAAAAAGTAACTGGTCAATTGCTATTGTTTAATAAATTAATAAGTTTTAATTGAAATATTGCAAAATAGCTCATTCTTGATTATTTCAAGGGTAATTTTTATTTATAATTATTTACGCAAAAAATAATAATTGCCAATAAATAATTAATCGAAAATTAATTGATTTTAATAAGAAAATAAAACTTATCTTTTCAGAAATTAAATCTATATTTTATTTTTCGCCTTTAAAACTAAGTACTCCTACAAGTATAATGATAGTGCATTATATTATTCTATTTGTATGTATGTATATTTAATCTCTCCCTTTTACGGGTTTGAGGGCCTCCGCTCAATGTACACATGTTTACATTCCATCCTTAATCTAACTTTACCACTGCTTATATGCTAATGTTTCGCTTTACTTAAAATAACAATAATACTAATACTTATCATTCGTAAAATTCTAAAAATGAACGATCTTCCAGGGCTTCCGTTTCCTCTTATCATAAAATACATTTTCAACGATTTTAAAATTTAACTTTTTGCTAGTTACTTTCCTTATTAGGATTAACCGTTTGGCTCTGCCCTGTTACCTTGCTTTCTCGTAGTTCTTCCATTTTCTTCATCAACGTCACTCCCTGTCACTTATCATCCAAAATCCATCTTCACATTCATCCACACTCAACTGTCCATCTTCCTCTCCTGTACACCTCTCCAATACATGTGCCCATGATTCTATTTCGTATCCACATACTTTACACAGATTTTCATCTTCATCCATCCAATATCTACAACCTCTCACTCCTTCTCCCATTCTAAACCGTACCATCCTACTTCATTTATCTTCCTTTTTCATTTTTTGCAAATATTCTGGTTCCGTCAACCATTTGACCATCATATACCATCTACTGTACCTCGAGTCTATAATCTTTCTCTATCTCTCTTCTCCTTGTCTTACCTCTAACTCTATGTCCTGCCACTCCAATACACCTTCTCGTATATTACAAACCTTCCTCATTTTTCCCCTTTCTTCCTCGCACTTCGAATTTCCCAAATTGCCTCTCTTCTCCTTGTTCCGAATTTCCCCCAAGCATACTTGTGCTATTCTGCTCCCCTCTCCTCATTTTAGCTTCTCTTCAAACTTCCAGGCTCTCTTAATTTGTCTAGTTACTATTTTTTCCCTTCCTAATTCTTCCCTTAACAACTCCAACTAACCCCCATGACCCATGTCAGAAATCTCTCATGCATGCTTTCCACTTTCCTATGTTCCTTCCATCCCCAGACCTCCACTCCATAACACAACACCGCCCAAACCAACACATCAAACAACCACACCCTCATCCTCCAATCGTTATCAAACCTTCTTTCTTTCCTGTACCCCATACTTGGGCCATTACTTTACTCGTACATTCGATTCTTTTCCTCACGTGCACCTCGTTTCCCCCTCGTGTCTCAAACCAAAAACCTAGGTAACAAAACTCCTCTACAATTTCCACTGTTTGTCCGTTCATCTTCCAAACGTAATCTATTTTGGTCTTTCTTCTTCTATAGCACATCACCTTGGTCTTCTCCACGTTCATCGTCAAGTCTTTTGCTCCCACATACTCTTCGAAAATTCTCATCATTAGGTTCATCTCCTTCTCATAATCTGCTAAAAGAACTACGTCATCAGCGTATGCTAGAGAGTATATTTTTCTATTGCCCAAAACCGTCCTCCCTTTCCCAAGATATCTTCTTTATGTAAGTACAAATTCAACAAAAAATTGTTAAAAATATAAGTTATAGAGCATTAAAGAAATTTTTTTAAACAAAGTACAAAATTCAAACACGCAGAACTTCGTAGAAATGTTTGTTTTTGCAAATCAGAAAAATAAATATCGTCTAATTTCCTTCAAAAACAACATATTTTCTTTTTTAAAGCTTGTGCGACATTATTTGTAAAAACTGCCTGATTTGAAATACACGGAAAACATTTCGGCACAGCAGACGTACCTATTAGCACATGAGCAGTGCTAAAGGCTAGGACGAATCTTGTACTCTCGTTTGGCACAGCTGGTGCGCTGTTTTTGGACAGTAGACGTGCTACTCTCGCGCAAGCGCTATACTAAATACGTAGCTCAACTTCTGTTGGCGCGTCTCCTGCGTCAAAATCGGTATAACAGTTGCTCCAAGCCATGCGTACAACTGCCGTACTATAGGTAGCGCGTCTGCTGTGCTGTAATTCTTTCAGTGTAATTGTAAATCAAAATTACTCTAGAAATAATTAAGAATGAGCTATTTTGCAATATTTCAATTGAAATTCATTAATTTAATAAACAATAACAATACACCAGTTAAAATTTTTATTTAACAAAAATATATATTTGAATTTTTTTAAAACCTTGCACTTACTTTCTGTTAATAAGTTTAAAAGGTCGCTTTTGATATTTAAACTCCTGCTTTCAAACATAACCTGAGAAATTTTATACTTAACCTGCCTATCGCACTTAATATAACAACCAAGTTGCTAATCTATTTCGTCAAATTTAGGCAAATTGCTGTTTTATGGTATTTCAAGCTGTTTTACCATAAATATTAGCACGTAATCGTTAAAATAAGCAATTTTTAATTTAATTACGTGACGCGCCTGCGCATTTCCACTCTTTCAAGTAGTCGCGAAAATACTACTTGGCGTGAAAAGTAGTTTCTTTTCGTAAGGGAAGTTTTTATGAGAACACTTTTTTAACGTTTTGCACAGTTTCTTACGATTATGTCGAGAACTCTTCAAGCTGTCAAGAAAACAAGGTGCGCATTGGATTTAGCGTTTAAAAATTCATCAAAATCATGTACCCATTTTCATTTTTTTTTATACTCGACATCCACTTATAGACGCGATGTGTGATTTTTACATTATCATCATTTATGATGCAAGGTATTAGATTTATGTGAATTTGGGCCTATTCAGTTTTCGTCAATTCTCGACATTTTGAAACACCCTGAGCCAGAAGAAACGTTTTTTACGAAAATCTATCTATTTATTTATTTATTTAAGAACAGTGCACTGGCAGGGCCCTTTATTAAAAATTCTTTTATGAAGTAATTGAAAAGCCAACTTAAATGTAATTTAGCTAAACTATTATAATGGCCGCGATTATTTGTTGAAATGTGCAGAAAGTTGTTAAAATGAGTCACAGTTGTATCTGAAAGTAAAGTAGGACAATCAATAGCATTGTTTCAAATATTGTGCGGGAATCGTAACTCAGCAAACAAGAATCTAGAACAAATTTTAGGGATATTGAGTAGCGCTCTAGTCCCGTCATAGTCATGGTCTCGTCTGTTCATGACCATGCCTAACTACCTAGCTGCGAAACGAAGGAATCGGTTCTGTATACGTTCAAGTCTTATTTTATGAATGACATATTGCAAAGACCAGATGACAGAGGTATATTCTATAAGTGGTCTTACCAGTGAGAAGTAGAGAACTTCAAGCACAAGAGGATTTTTGAGTTGAGAAGCATTTCTAGTGACAAAGCCCAGGGATCTAAGGGACTTGTTTGCAGCGGCAGAAACCTGATCATCGAAAGATAATGTCTCATCAAGGTGTATCCTCAAGTCGCAGACACTTGTGGCCCTGTGCAGCACCCCGCCCCCCATAATATAATTGCACTTGGGAAAATGTTTTTTTTTTTTCTAGAAAAGGATATGACTACACATTTTTCGATGTTGAGCTGCATCCTATTTAGAGTGCACTAATCTTGCAACCGAGCAAGGTCGTCCTGAAGATCGATGCAATCTAAATAGGTGTTTATTTCTTTATGCAATTAAAGGTCATCAGCAAAAAGCAAGAAGAAGCAAAATTTAATAAATGTACTATTATCGTTAAAGAGGAGGAGAAACAAGAGAGGTCCCAGGTGCGAGCCCTGTGGCACACCAGATAAGGCGAGAAATACTTCAGAGAATTTGCCATTAATACGTACTGATTGGAATCTACCATCTAATTAGCTACAAAGCCATGAGAATAAGTTAGAAGTAATTCCAAGAACTCCGAGCTTAGCCAGTAGAATGGCATGGTCAACTGTGTCAAACGCCTTAGAAAAGTCAGTATACACTGCGTCGGATTGAGAGCCCAATTCAAGCTTCTGTGGCAAGTAATGCATGTAGATACAAAGATTATTTACCGTAGATTGCTTTCTCATAAAACCATGCTGCTCCTCTAAAATGGTGTTACTAGACGCCAGGTAAAGTAGGTCAAAAATAATGTTCTTAAAAACTTTGGCCACGGAATTGAGTATAGTTATCGGTCTGTACTTTTTCACATCTTTTTGGTTACCTGCTGTAAAGATGGAAACAACTATACCCTTTTTTCACTATTGAGGGAAGTAACCCCTTGAAATTGACAAGTTGAAAATAAGGTGTAATGGATTAATAATCGCGGAGCGACACGACTTCAAAAGAGAGGGGGGTATACCATCAGGTCCGGCCCCTTTGTTAGGATCCTATTTGGAAAGCTTGCTCGTGATTTCGTCCCTACTGATTTTTATATTGGAGAGGTCTATAACATAGGTTTGACAAAAATGGACATCGCTAGGGATTGCTTCTTTGTAGACGGATCTAAAATGTTTGGCAAAAAGTTCAGCCATGCCCTCACTAGCGTTCGCGTGTTCATTGGTAAAAAACATTTCGTTATGCAAGTTATTATCCTTTCTAATAGCATGCACGTAATTCCAAAAAGATTTGGGATTACATATAGTAGCATTTTCGGTATTTGCGAGAAAGACCTTATAACATGTATCTGAAAGCTTCTTACATTGCGTTCGAAGATTTGCGAATTGTTGGTAATCGCTTAGATTGGAGATTGTTTGTATTTAGCTTGAGCAACTTTCTTAGCAATGGCATAGTGTTTTGAATTACTGTCGAACCAAGGAGGATGGGAGGGAGGTTTAACAATTTTTATGGGTACAAAGTAATTAATTGCGGTGAAAATATATATATATGCATAGTGTCTATAATACCCTCATCAACAGAAGATGAAGCAAGAAGGTAATCCCAGTCCACCTCATTAAGAAAGTGACTAATTTCCGCAGTGTTGGCTTCCTTAAAGTTAAAGTGGACGAAGTTGGATGTGATGTGGTTTTTAATCACTAGCGACATGGGCCCCTCTAAGATCAAGTTTGAGGGAAGGGTGCTAATTATCTATAGGTAATAATGGATCCACTGCTAAATGTATGGCGTCAAGAATACTGTTAGTAAATGATAAGTCTAACGAAGACCCGTGCACATTGCAGTTATTGTTCAGTTGTGTAAGATTTATATAGTCAAGGACATCGGATACAGTAGACGAGATGTAAACACACAGCTGGGACGACCCAGGTTTCGGAATACAGCTGGGACCCTGGTCGGAGTTTAAATTCCACATTGCATAGGGCATGTTGAAATCACAAAAAATATAGTGCTAAAATCAATATAACTTTGTAAGTTAGCGTTAAAAGGAATGTAAAAAACGTCAATTATGTGGGTTTCAGAGTTTATAAAGAATCTCAGGAACACATGTTTAACCGTATTAACATTAGTGGCGATTCCGACACCCCCCGGGCAGTGTTCGGATGCAATTAGGACCCCACCACCACGTGTGTTGTCGCTAGTCAGAACGCTTCTATTACACCGCAAGATTTCGTAACCTAGGAAACGTAATTCAATATTGATTATTTTATTATGGAGCCATGTCTCGGAAGAAAACGAGAAAAAAATCTGTCTTGGCTCGGATTTGAACCGGAAATTCCACTATACATTGTGAGGGTATTTTTTGGTCTTGAAAGATAATACTGCTAATGCAATTTATTTTACTTTAAATTCAGAATGTCCAAAATCTGACATTACTTTTAACCTCAAAATTAAAAATTTACTCTTACAGTCATATTACCGCTAGTTTTCCACAATTTTACCCTAATCAATTATAAATTAACCTCTTACGTACGATGGAGGGGTTTTTCTGATTAATAATCACAAGACCAACTATTTTAGTTCATAGAAAATAAAAAATAGTACATTTATTCAAAAAAATATTTAGCTGAAGAAAATAACTGTTGAGAATATATATTGAATTAGATTAGTAAAGCCCAAAGTCTTTCCATGTTACCAAAGCCTAAACCAAATTACATAGATTTTATAAAAATTCGACCGCGCGAAAAATGGTTAGGTTTGGATATGAGAAGAGCGACTTTATGTTATTTTGAATTAAGAAAAATGAAGAAAAATCCTCTAAATCGCTAATCGGAAACATGTTGCAACCCGATATTATGCATTGTCTTTTATAATACGAGGAAACGATGCTTAGTGGTGTAAAGGAAAACCCCTACATATCTCGAAGATACTGAAAGCAGGCTCCATCGTTGTCACGTGGAAGGAGGGAGCATTTCCAAATATCCCGAAATCATCGAAAGGAGGCCGCATCCGTTTGCCAGATGCGGAAAGGAAGGAATCAAATTCCTGAAGCCCTTTCGGCGAGTTAAAAGGTCGAGTGAGAATGAGCCCCCCCCCCCCCCTCCCCCAGCCATCAACATAAATGAATAAATATAAATTAAAGCAGTATAAGGAGCAATCTGAACAATGTCCAAGCATCCTGGCAAGATTCTCTAACTCGGTAAACGACGAATTAAACCAAATCTAAACTCGATACAGCGCTTGCCGAAAAAAAAGTGTAGCATACCTTTAATAGCATTTCCGTTGAATAATCCAAATTCTACTTCTACTCTTTAAAATCAAACAAAATAATATGTTCGGAGCAAAGTCGAGCCGAGTCGGTATCCAAAACGAGTGTGATGATTTCTACATGGAGGCGGCGGACGTGAACATAAGCCTTCTATCGGAGTCACGAGTGGCCAATCACAAAAGTCGTTTATACTGCATACTGATTTTCTACCAATCACAACCATGGAACAGACTATGCAAATATAGTTCACGGAAGTACGTCAATTCTTAAGGGCGTTACAATGACAATGAGTCCTTTTTATAATAAATTCCTCGAATCAAAATATTCACAAAGTCTGTCGGGAATTTAAGTAGAACACTCAAAAACCATGCATAGTGTTTAGTGACGGTCCTGCCATCTACCGAAGCTTCCGTTGACGGACTTGCCAGAGTGTCCTGAACTCAGCCATCCTTGCCACATTGTTGATTGGTGAATTTAGGCCCCATATCCTATAAGCTGATTGGCGGAATACTATGTTAGTTTCAACGCCATGCTAGGAACTCTAGTGGTCTTCCAGTGACAAACGGAGATCCATCTTGTCTATGCCATCCCTGGCAAGATTAAAGTGAGAGTGTGCGCTATATCGATCGATGCAAATAAGACTATGCCATCATTTGGTTCTGATATTGAAAAGACTTAGACGTTCATTTTTAAATTGTCCAGAAAATGTAAAAAAATTAACGTCTACGTATTTTAATGTCAGAACCAAATAAAGGCATAGTCTTATTTGCACCCACCGATATATGAAGAGAGGGAGAGCACCGTACGTGTCTGCTCCTTGGTCGTCTTCTATTCCATATTTCTTCCTTCTTGACAGCTTGTGGTTTTACTCCGATTACATAAAAGCAAATAGGCCGAATCGAAATATAAATAAAGGTATATTTTTATGCCTAGAGTTCCCCTTTGGAGTGGATGGCCCTACTTCTGGAATTATGCGACTCATTCTTTTCTCTAGGTACGGTTTATTCATCATAAATCATGTGACAGTTTTATGTAGCAGGTGAAAAACACCTCGTCAAAATATGAGTGGAAAGTTAACCAATTACAATAATTACTATTAGTAGATCAAAATAACGTGGATTGAAATCGCATATAAAACGTTCTCACTCGGAAAAATACGGTACGTATTCCCCTGTTAATATCTATGAAGAACGAAAACAGATCTGTCGCGGTATCGGGAGTGTAATTTGTTAACGCTCCCCTCATTTATAGGGGCGTTCCTAGTTTACATCAGGGCTGTGACAAAACTCATTCTTCAATAAAATCATTTGTCTGGATGTATGAATAAATTTCGAATTTTCGATAGTCTATAATTAAAACAACATTTTTTGTAATGAAACTTGAGTAACAATAGTTTGTATTGAAGATATTCTCTTTGGCTCCCAGCTGACTTGCGCAGGTCGGGCAGAGCATACTTCGTTTGGGTGTCATGAGTTGAGAGAAGTTTACAAAGAAGGGATGAACTGTGTTGGTTCCATCACTTAATTATAGCTCATGGGTGGACATCAATTTAGTGTTCAATTTAGTTTTTGATTGTACTTCGAACGGTTATAAGCAACATTTTTCAAACTGGGATTTCGGCGACGATTTCCAAAAGCTTTTTCTGTGCAGATATGTAAAAAGTACCCGCAGATACCCGATAATCGATTACATTTTCAAATTCTACCCATAGAATTCCGGCGCACCAAACATGACTGGACTGGAACCTCATAATAGGGTCCTCTCCTCTAATTCCTGCAAAACTTTTAAAGATTTTAAATTGGATTATTCCGTTAAAGTTACTAAACTTTTTTATTCCAAGACCCACTTTAAAAATACAAAAATGTGTTATATTTATTCATGAATAATTCTGTATTTTATCTTGAATGTTTCTGAACTTATACGGTACTGCGAAAATATCAGTCAGATTAATGACTGCGAAAGAGATGCTCTTATATGTCATCAATAGTGTCTCACTCGCAGTCACGCTTCCCTATGACAGGCATAAATTTGGGCCTATTCAGTTTTCTTCAATTCTCGACTGTAGTTTGACGGCACGAAAATTTGAAAGAAATTTTCTAATTAAAGTTTCCTTTGGTAAACATTTTTGTGGCCCCAAAGGCCAGTCAAGTTCGTTAGTCTGTCTTCTGCCACCATCATTCATAGTTTTAGCCATGAACAATAAAAGCACTCTTCACCAAATATATTGGAAAACGGTCTCGGTGGATTTCTTGCATTTTAAGATATTTTTGTGTTGGTCAACAATACTCTTTTTATGATAACTCGGTAACATGATGAGCTAGGATCATGAAATTTGAAGGGACTGTATTTCTAAAAGGATCAGGATCGCACCAGATAAGAATAATTTTTGTCAAATTTTTTATTTGTATCAAAAATCGTTTTTGATGTGAATTTTTTGCAATTTTTATTATAGATAAACGTTCATTTTTCAGCATAATGGCCTTACAAAATTGACTTGCTTACACTTCCATTTTTTACAGAATTTTCTTAAAACTAACCCTTAAAAACTAACATCCATCCATACCTTATCTCTAAGACCGCACGCTCTTATCGCCTTGCCTTCCTCGCTTCGCCTCGCCTCGCTCGCATGTCCCTAACTTCTCGCATTGCCAAACTCTGCTTCCGCGGCTAATACTTACTACTTATCTACTATTTACAATATTTACAGATTACTTATATCTACTTCCTCTCCTATTTACAATCTTTCCTTCTCCATTCCTCTTCCTCCTTCCTTCTCTTCTTCTCCATCTTACCCAAAACTCCCTTCACCCATGCTACTGCCCTTTTGTCCCCCCATTCATGCATCAATACCTCCATGCTTATCCCACACCTTTCCACCTCTACGCACTCCTCCAACCAGTGCTCCACTCTTGCATCCCCCTTCCCACACAGTTCATACATCCTCTTTTCCCTAGTGAGCCTGAACCTATTTAAACCCTCCATGCACCCACATCTCATCCTAGCTATAAGCTCCGGACTTCCTTACTCTTTTTTCTCACATAAATATTGCGTCTCGCCCTTGGCATAATCCACACATAGTTCCCGTTAAACCTTGACTCTCTTATTCTCTCTTCTCCTGCTGTCTTCTCTCTCTCTCTCTGCATGCCGTTTTTCTTAACCAACTCATATATCTTCCTTCCTTCCTCGTGCATCCTTCTCACTTCATCCATCTGCAGTCCATTCGTTCTAAAATACCTTTCCCTTTCAACCTCCATCTTCCCACCCCCTCTCCTGTTCTTCTTCTCCCACCAACACTCCCTAACCAGCTTACTTCCCCCCTCTTCCAAAAATTTCTCCTCATATTTACACGCCCGACTTCCCGCTAGAATCCCTACACTCGTTCTCCCCGTCTCCCTCCTGACAATATAATTAGGCGTGTTCCTTGCCAACCCCAATGTCCACTTTAGATACCTCTCCTGTGTCCTATTTACCTCTTCACTTTCCTTCCACCCCCACGCCTCTACTCCATACAATAGCACACTCATCACTAGTGAGTCAAACAATTTCATTCTCCTTCCAAAATCATCTGCGAATAACTTCTTTCCCAACCCCCACACCTGCCTCATCACCACATTTGCCCTCCTCACTCTCTCTTTTATGTGACCATCCACTCCCCCATTCCTCCGAAACAAGAAGCCCAGGTACACAAACTCTTTCACCTCCTGCACCGCCTTTCCCTTCCACTTCCACTCCTCTCCCTTATCCCTTCCTCCTCCTTTTCTGAACACCATAACCTTGGACTTTTTCGAATTCAGCTCTAACCTGTTCTTATCCAGGTATCTTCTTAACCTCTTCATCATTTCCTTTAAGGCCTCCTCGCTTCTTGCCAGCAAGACTATGTCATCTGCATACGCTAGCGACCAAATTCTAACCCCTCCTATCCTGACTCCTCCTACCACCCCGGCCTGCAGCCTACTTTCCATATCCGCAATTAAAATCGCAAAAAGCGTTCCCCTATCCATCCAGAATCCCTCCACTCCCCTCCTCTTACCTTATCTTTGGTCTCTTCATATATCTCCCTTACCCCTTCGATCAGGCCTTTCTCCACTCCCCTATTCACCATCGCCTCCCACAACCTCCCCCTATCCACCGAAGGAATCGCGCCTTTGAGATCCACAAAAAACGCGTACACTCTCGACCCCTTCTTCGCTAATTCTCTATCCAGCACGTGCTGCAGAACCTAGATATTGTCGATAGTACGCCTACCCGCCCTATAACCCGCCTGCGTCTCCGGCAATATTCCCTTCCCATCGACGTCCCTTCGCAGCCTCTCCGCCACCACCATCGCGTATACTTTATACGCCGTATTCATTAGCGTAATCCCTCTATAATTTTCCTGTCTATCCCTATCTCCTTTCTTATACAGTGGCACTATTAACCCTTCTCTCCACCCTCCTAGGAATCCCTCCCCCCCCTCCATACTTTCTTCACTACCTCCTTCAGCCTCTCCCTAACCTATTGTGTACTAAACAGCCATGCTTCGTCCTCTACCCCGTCCAGCCCTGCTGCTTTTGACCTTCTCAACTTCCATATATGTTTCTCTATCTCCTCGTCATTCAACTCCTCCATCTCTGCCTCTCCCGATCTTCTACTCCCACCATCCCTCTTCCTTGAATCTGAGCCTTGAAATGATTCTTTAAAAAACTCCCTACACTCACTCCCTATCTTCTCGCTTACCCCCACTCTACGCTTCCTAAACCTATTTATTATCTTCCTGAAGTCCCCCTCTGTCTTAACATTTCCGAACTCCTCTTCCAGATCTTTCTCCTTTTCCTGTTCTTTCTTCTTACACAGAAATCTATATCCCTTCCTCATTTCTACGTACTCCTCACTTTTCGCATTACCCTCTTTCCACTTCTTGTACTTCCTCTTCACCTTCCTTTTCATCTTTTTACATTCCCTATCCCACCACGGCTTCACCATTCCTTTCTTCTTCTTTCTAAATACCTTCTTTTGCACACAACCTTTCACCTTCTCTTTCAGATCCTCTCATATCTCTTCCACCGACTCCCCTTCAAAGCGTACCTTTCCTAACTGCTCCCAATACTTTTCTATTGCCTCCCTCGCCCAGGTCACCCTCTCCCTTATCGAGACTTCTTCCCCACCTTGCCTTCCGCCACCCTGCCCTCTTATCCAGTCTTAATGGCATTAAAGTCCCCACCCAGCATCACCATACCCTCCTCTCTTTCGCCTAGCAAGTCTTCCACCCTTTCTTTAATTCTTTCCATCCCATCCTTAATGTACGCTGTCACAAACTTACACGTTACCCCTCTTATCTTTACCTCCCTCATTTGCACTCCCTCCCCCTCTTCCTCTCCATGAACTTCTTCCTCTAATCCATCTCTAACACCCGCTATATTCCCCCACGAGCACTTCCTTTCTTCTTCACTCTGACCGCCTCCTGAAGTCTCCACCTATACCCCCTTGGCAGCTTTGGCTCTATTCTATCCCATTCCATTCTTTCTACCCACGTCTCTACCAGTGCAATTTTCAGTATATTAAGGAACAAAAAATTTATACGTATATATTTGACAAAATACATCATTTTTCAACAAAAAAAGTTTGAGGTTGATTTATTGAAAAAAATTATTGAAAAATGCGAAATTTTTAAGAATTTTTATCACAATACTGGCAGTAATACCAGACCTTATAAACCGATTAAAAAAAAAAAAGTAATTATCATTTTTAGGTATTGCGTTCTCATTCAATAAAGAAGTTTATCATAGAAGTATTTTATCATGACCATAGAAAATAGATCAGGCTGATTCTTCATTTAGTACATTTTCTTCTAAATATTAGGAATATAGCAACATAATGAGTACCAAATTTGTTCATTTTGACAAGAGAAATCGATTGATGTATTCAGATTTACCAATATTTTATGTAGGTATTAAATTTATTTGTTTGGATGAAATAAATCTATTGAACTATGTAAAAACATTCTATCACCTATGAACAATAAACAATAAATGTGACACGATCTGAAGAAAGACCCCTAAGCGGCCAAACGTAAATTTTAGAGAAGAAGCAAGAGAAGTGGCGACGGGCCGATAGAACGACATAGAACGACAATGTTTACACGCTTGTACTGAATAAATTATTAATGATGGAATTTTTTTAACTATGCCATCTTAAAGAGCAAGTTCGAATCTACGTAAAACATTAAAAATCAGAAAATCGATTTTTGGCCGCTTAGGGGTCTTTCTTCAGATCACGTCACAAATAATAAGGAATAATAAATAATAAATAAACAAACACAGGCGAAGTTGCCTTTTCCATTCCCTCAACCTCTTTTTACAATCCAAAATCTCCTTTCCAGCCCCCTGTATTAATCAATTTTTTAAAGAATTAATTATCCGTGAATTATCTGTAAGATAAAATTAATGGTAAAATCTTGGAAATTAATAAATATATTAAAATTAAAAATTAAACTAAAATAGTTATTTATGGAGTGGTTTGGGCTTTAGGGTCTACAAGAATTCAATTTAATTGAACCAAACGTTATTTATCATATTCGCTAACAAAAATATTCTATGAGGAAGCACAGTGTTCTCGAAATGATCACAGTTAAAGATACGCTGCGCATGATGAACGCGCCCGAACTACTATGCAGCAGTTTTTTTTTCTGTATCGCGCCAAAGTTCGTTTTCAATGCATGCTCGAGGAGCTCTACCGACACTCGAGGACTTCGGTGCCACGCTCAGGCATCATGCCCAACTCTCTGCCTTTTTGATACTTTGTAGTTTTGGGACCTCCTCGGCAATAGTATCTTGGGCGTGGCACCAAATGTCGCTTTTAGTGAACGCTAGAGAAGCTCTACCGAGAGTCGATTAATATAAACTAAGCCCTTAATAATTAACTTAAATAAGTACTTACGCACTAGGTAATGTTTAATTAAGTTCAGTTTGTAGTAGTATAATCCGAAAACTACAAATTACTTGTATTGTGTAAATTAAACAGCTTCCATACACACTGTCATAGGGATGTCAAATTTCCGAAATTACGGAAAGGTCTCAGCAATTTCTGAAATTTGCTGATAACTATGGAAGTTGTTGAAAATTATGGAATATAACAAATTATTTAAAAATTTAGAATGTTTCACTGTTAAACACAATAAACCTAAATAATTATTTCAAATAAGTACTATAAACGGCTTTTGACTATTATTTTAATTTTTGTATTCTTTGCATGTAAGAGTGGACTCCGAGTGAGTCTAATGGTTGCCTGAAGGGCGCCAGGTAGTTTTTCTGCAATTAAAAACTACCAAAACATTTATTACTCTTTTTGAATACGCGTAGTGTACGCGATAGCTCCGGTAGAGTGGCGGAGTAAGGGAATGACGCAGTGAGAGGTGAAGTCAGATAAACATCACATTGTAATAACAATGCACTGATATTATTAAGTTAGAAATTTGATTCACTATTACAAGTTAAGTACGACTTCAACACGAGTGGCCGTTGCCCACTCAGCACGACCATAAAACTGGACTCGACATCATTTGCTTAATTTATGATTATTGGGGTTCCATGCTGACCCACAATTACGCTAAATTGTCATTTAAATAATTTTCACTGAGTTGATGGTTATCCGTGACCTTGACCAAGGTCGGCAACTAACAAAATTCAACGGCGTGTGCCTACCAATTCGACACACGACGTTGAAACGCGACAAGTTAAATGTTATTATCTAACGAAAATTTGCGAGAACCCACCTGGCAGTATTCTTTCCCCTCGTGATCGTCCTCTCATGGTTCTCGGGCTTACAGTCACTTGTATTTTATCAAAATTCCTCCTTAACTTACTTTTAATTTCTTGACAGCTGAAGTGCTCAGTGCAAGTCTAGAATCACGAATGAATATTTTTAAGAGTGGCGTCCCCGTTCTCCCTCTCATAGGAGTCGGGGCGCCACCCGAGTACGAGCGTCGAACTATGGAGTAAGAGGACGAGCGAAGGAAAAGGGCAACCGCCAAGTTCGTTCCCCCGCTACGTGGTGGCACACAGTCCACCTGCGTTATCTGCCACGCAAGCCTTCATCGCCTGCCGCTAGTCGATGGTCCAGGGGTGGGGCTGACTTAGTTCAGCACGCAGATTCTCCATGGCCGCTTGCCCCTAGTTTTTCCGGGCGCTCTTGCACGTATGGGAATCCCGTCCACTACGCATGCGCCAGGAAAATCTCCTCTTCTTAGTCCCTGCTGACAGCAGACATCCAATGCAGCCAACCTCATGCAATCTGACAGTTGTTGTTATTGTTGTGTGGGGGGTGGTTAATCCACCCTTCCACCCGAGTTGAATATGCAATAAACAAAGAAAAACAAAAGAATTAAAATAAAATAAAGAGAATAATGTACTTGGAACCCGTGGTCTGACAATTTGGTGGTTCCGGTCGGATGACCTAACCTCCCCAGTTTTTGACAGGTGATGAATCATTCATATTTTCATCTGATTTAATTTAATGCAAAAGTCAAGGTGAGTTTATATAATTTACCAATAAAACTATAAAATTGATTATGACGTTTTGATGTGATATTAGCCGTCGAACTCTCATATTCTAGGCTAATATCTCGTCTAGAGTTTGTGTTGTTATTGACGTTAACAGTCTTCAATATTTAATATAATAATTCAGATCACAACAAAACTAGAATTTTTTGAAATATTAGCCTTGGAACTCTTATATTCACGGCTAATATTGTACTGTTCGCAGACAGTCCGTGGATTTGATCCGTGATTCCAAACTCATATCCCCAGTAGAATGATTTTTGACGCTAATTTTCATAGATTTTAGATGTATTTGTGCGGGGTACAAATTACCCCGTCACAGTACTTACGCACTTTGTGATGTTTTATCAAATTCAGCTTATGTTATCATGATCCGAATACTACCAATCATTTTCTTACGGTAGTTCAACTAACTCCAGATACCCTCACCCTAGATTAGCCTTGACGATGTGGTTAATAAGTCGCGATTAATTTGCCAGAATAAGTACTCACGCACTTGGTGATTTTTAATCAAGTTTAGTTTGTAGTATCATAATCCGAAAAACATCAATAATTCTTTTGCGGTAATTAAACTATCCCTATATATACTCCCCAGAGACAGCTAACACTGAGCATCACTGCTCTTGTACTTTCGTTTTGGATTATTAAGCAAAATAGGAACAGTTTTATTAAAAACCTGCTCTGTTCAGGAAAAGAGAATAGTATTTAGATTTCGTATGCAAAAGACACTGCCCGACGTGACTCGCGTGGATTGAGTATGCATAGTCATTTTGCATAGTTTTTGGGTCGCTGAAACCGAATCTGGCCATAAAAATGCGATCCTAGCGAAGGTTTTTGAGATATCCTAACCTAAAGTGCGAAAAACGCTGTTTTTTTGACATATTTGAGGTTATGTAGCAACGCCAATTTTTTTTCTCAAAAAACTATAAAAAGCATTTTAAAGTACAAGTCTTGCTCTTTCAAATGACGTTGAGTTTGCTCAAATATCTTTTATTTCGTCAAGATATTCAATTTTGAAAAATTTAATTTACATAGATTCTGTATGTTTTAAGATACTTTACTTTCCATGACAATGAGATTAGAAGCGACAGTCTACAAAACCCTAAAAACTCAGAAATTTGGACTGAATTAGGTGGGTCTTACGTTTTTGTGGTCTTTGAATCCAAATCCGGAGTCTATTTGACTCTATCAGGTCAAAGTCGATGTCGTTTAGAGGTCAAAACAGGAAAAAACTCTAACAATGCAGATAAAAATCCTTATTTAATGTCTTAGCGATCGCTGAATCCAAATCCGAAGTCGGATCATCTTGTAGAGTTAAACCGACCTCGGATTTGGATTCAGCGATCGCTAAAACATTAAATAAGGATTTTTATTTGCGCTTTTAGAGTTTTTTCTTGATTTGACTTTGAACACGTCGACGAAAAAAAAAGATATTCGAGCAAACTCAACGGCATTTGAAAGAGCATGACTTGTACTTTAAAATGCTTTTTATAGTTTTTTGAGAAAAAAAATGGGCTTTTCTACATAACGGGCAGTGAGATTAGACACAAATATTCAATTGTTTGGCTGTAAAATTGAACCACGTAAACCCATTCTGATAAAGGGCCTAAAGGTTTTGAGTTTGACGATGATATTCCCGGTGGTCTGATTAAAATTCCGAAAGGAGTGAACTTCCAAATTCCTTTTAGCCTTTTCACTTTCCACAGGGTCGTTGAAACAACCAAGATCAAGAATTGAGCAAGTCCAAAAGCCAAGAGGACAAAGGCGACATGTACAAAGCTTTAACCTTATTCCAGGAACGATGTTAATCGATGGATGGTACTCGAATCTAAGATTCTGGCAAACATGTTGTGCATCAGATTTACGTGGTGCATATTGATAAAACCATATGTATCCAGGAGTGCAGTTTCTTCTTTTCTTGCAAAGAGAATATCAACTCCTAGTTCATTATTAGTCCAGGCCAACTGGAGTGTATTTGCCTTTGCTGCAGAATCGCTATAATATATTATGACCTCACCTTAAGAAATATTTTTAACTGTCGTAACATGGTGGGGTCTAATGCTTCAACAAGCGACGTGATCGGTTCATCTTGATGCCTTTAATAATTCTCGCGAACGAGTGATCTGTTTCTTATCGCATTTTCTTCTAATCGATGATGACACATCTGGCAAAATACAACACGGACACCGAGCACAAAAAGCTCCATTAAGGTAGACGATGTCTATCACTCGAGCTGCATAATCTCATGTGTGGTAAAGTCAACTATAACTAATGAATACAACACATTTCACAGATACCGCTTTACAGTGAGGTGCTTTCGTCACCGAATTATGTATTGATTATCACGGCAGTCGAGTTAGGGCTCTCTGAATCACTCTTCGATGTTCTGGAAATTTGTCGACATTTAAAGTTGTTCTTAAAGTATTATAGGAATATCAGTTACCTGTAAAAAAGCGGATAATTTTTTTTTAATATTCCAAAAATTATCAGTTGAGAAAAAGAAATGCTGTCTAGACTATCAAGAGCAATTTTTGAAGTATGGATTTGAATTTTTTGTTTGCAGCAAACTTTAACATGAGATTCCTTACAAGAGAGAGAGATCAAAATTCTTATGTAAGATCGAACAACTGTAATGATTCGTAACTTCATCAAGTTTCACCGTATTATTTATGTTTACAGAATGAGGAGATGTATACAGAAGGAGAATTAAGAGGAAATTTAGAGGATAGCGAAAGAGTACGAGAATTACAAGACAAAATCACGGAACTCGAAGCTGAGGTAAGATGTAAACCTCATGAATTCATGACTTTCTTTCTAATTTTTTCATGGGTTTCAATTTGCTTCCCTAGTGCAGTAGGGCCTTAATCGAAAAAATACCATCTTGTCATCAGAAAAGTAATTTAATTAATAGAGAACTTTAATTTTTTTCCTATCAAGATATTTATTATATTCTTTCAGGTTTGCAAAAGTATAACGGGAAATATCTAAATGGAAAGAATAAAAGTATAGCCATAAAATGCGACTTAAACAATTTATGTTCTACCGTACAATTTGAGAAATAACTAAGTCCTCAGATAATTATAAAAAGAAAGTCGGGTACATGAAAACAGTGATAAGCAAATGTTCTTTTTCGGGTATTGTTTTATGGTGCTATCAAGTGTTTTGTCCCGATTTTCTCCTAGATTGTCCAATATTTTTTAACATTCTGTTTTCGAAAATAACGGTTATAAGCCACTAATACATTGAGAAAGTCTTTCAAATTCAAGATGAAGATATCAACCCACAATGTTATTTCAATAAAAAATGTTTGCAGTAATAAAGATTTAACAATTGTGCCTGGCTTATGTTAAAAGTGTATAATGTTTTTAGAGTGGTAAGTGAGATTAATTTAATCTGATTTTAGTTTTTAAACCTCTGGATTCGATGTAGGCATGTCTACATGAGATTCAGAAGTTTAAAAATCAAAAACTAAAAAGCTCCCACAGGTCAAGACGAATAATATGTCTTAGGATACCGAAGTTATCAGAATGGTGATTCGGAGCAAGTGAATTTATGCCTGCGCACCGATAACGCCATTAAAATTTTAACTTAAATTTGTAAATAATTTTTTTAACGTTGTTTCTAGGAGTTTATAAAGAAATTTTTTCGTTTTTTTAAGAAAATTTTTGATCTTGTATGCTGGCTTTGAGCCAAATTTGAGTCAATGTTGGGAATTTTTATTCAAAAGGCCTAAATTGTCATGTTTTTGCATATCAACGCTATGGTGAGCATTTAACGCAGCGTTTTCAGTATTTTTCCTCGCATTAGTCACTTGAAACACATCTCCATGCAAAAAATGAAGTCTTTACACCTAATAGTTTTTGCGCTAGGAAAGCTAACTGGGTTATTTTGAGTAAAAATGGGTACATTTTTATGTTTTTGCATAGCAACGTTATGATGAGCATTAACCTCAGAGTTCTCAGTATTTTTCCTCCCGTTAGACATGCAAAATACATCTCCACACGGAGAAAAAAATCTAAGTATAATAGCAAGTTGAGCTATACCTATTAAAGGACGAAACTTTAACGTGGAAAATTGGCCTGAAGTTCGTGATATATTTGCTTGAACTCATACAATTTTAGCATGGCCAGTCTCTATACTACCAACGCATTAAGCGTGGAAATACAGCTAGAGCTTATCCTTTGAAAGTAGTATCGCCGTGTGAGAAAAGCTATCTTTTGATCGAGCTATGATTGCAAGAAATCCTTGCTATTTCGGTATGTGTTTCTTACAACGGACGTCTTAAATCACGCCTACTAGCGCTTGCTGTCCCGTAGGCATAGAAACTGTGGAGACCTTCGTTGCGAGAAACCCATGTCGAAATCGCAAGGGTTCCGTGCAATCACAGCACGATCAAGTGATAGGTTTTTCTCGCTCGGCGAGACTGCTATTAAGGCATTGCCTGTTTTTATTTCGCAGTATAAGACATATCCGTGCTCAGACCTAATATTTTTTGCGCTATGACTGCTAACTGCATTTTCCTCAGGTTGCTCAGAAATTATTTTCGCTTTAGACACGCAAAACTCATCTCCACGCAAAAAATTAAGTCGGTAGACTTAATAGTTTTTGCGTTAGGCCTGGTAACGGACGGGCAGCCGTTTTACCGACTGCATAAGGGTTTCCCACGAAACCCTACAAAATGTACTTTTTCGCTATTTCCATACAAGGGCAGTGTCAGATAATGTGTATTTTGTTTGGATTCATAATGTTGTTAAATAAAGGTCATGGCATCAGAGTAAAATTGTGAAATTCTTAGGACCCAATATTTTACTAGTTTTGAGGAAAACGAGTTCAAAGTTTTCACCCCCTGTCTTATGGAGAAGAAAATTACATCTTCCAGCTGGTCGGGTATCTCACGCGCTAGCGCGTCGGGTTTTTAAGCGGAAGTTTGCGAACTCGAATCTCGCTACCTATACTTTTTCCATTTGTTTTCGTATTTTGCTTATTAAAATATTTAAATATTCAATTTTCTTTTGAATTTTTTGAAAAATTATGCTAAAATAAACATGTTAGATGTTATTTCAATAAAACCGTCCAGGAAATATCGCTTCGAACCAATCGCGTCAAATAAAGCATCGAATGCTCTTCCCGGTCAGTACAGGGAAACGGTTTCTTCAGGAAGCATCGCGACTCTCGCTAATTCCTGATGGTAGTATTTTAAATTGTGACCGTTATAGAAATGCTTTTTTAAGTGTCTTAGGAGACCCGTAATGTCATTGAAGGTGTACCCGTCAACCGAGTCATTCGCGGCTCCTCTTAATTTTGCGCTAACTCTGCGCACGAAAAGCTTCTTATCACACTTCTTTAAGAGGAGATTTTCCGCCTTTCCCACGTCGAATGCGAAAGTTCGCAAGACCGTTCTGAATCCATCTAATTTAGAAATACCGGATAACGCGTTTTAATGGTACATAAACAGATTACCGGCGTCAGGGGCTTGCTTACTCTAATATGTACTCTGTTCGCTACCTCCGGAGTTTCTACTGTACCGCTAATTAAATTAGCCTTTGTTAACCCTTCATGAATTACCTCAATTTCATCCAAGTCTTCTGTAATCAGGTCAAGTTTATTCTGTTTAAAATCTACTGAAACACCTGCAGAAGTAGAAACGTTAATCTATGAAGAATTGGTCGTTGGACTTGAGCCTTCACTAAAATCTTTAAAGGCTCTCAGTTATTTATCACGCTATCCTCATCACATTGTTCGATTAGATCGAAATCTACGGACACAACACCGTTATTATTATTTGAATCAATTAAAGCTTTTACCGTCCTAATGTTTCCGTTACTCGAGTTTACTATCGTATCATGTCCGTCGGCCTGGGTCTCTGGCGATGTTGCCATGATCAGGTTCCCGAACTTTATATCAAGACCAAAGTCAGAATTATATAAACCTTTAAAATAGGTCAAATCAATGGAATCATAAATTATCTTTGGGTTGCGTTTCGTGTCGTCCGTAGATCTTTTCACCACGGTTTCTAGTTTCGGAGAGTCAGCATGGACCGTGCTTACTGCTTCTCCTTCCCACTTCCCGAGCAATCCGGACAAATTGTCCAATTGACACCCTTTTTCTGACACATAAAACAGATCAATTTTCTCTTTAACGCGCAGCCCCATTAAAAATGTTTAGGTAGATTACAATTAAAAGAAGCCACCTGTTTCGGAACATTTACTGCTGGTTTACGAGTTGAATTATCAGCATGATAATCAGCCTGCTGAACTCCCCCATCCTTAAATGTACTGGGATGCATATGTACCGGGATGACGTAAGTTTTGTTAACTTTAAGACAATTTCATCGCGTAAAGATTTTCATTAAATTGACTTAGAGATTCCTTTTAAACAGGATCCGGAAAACTAAAACCTGAATTACACAGATTTTTCTGCCTCAATGGACAATGTTATTGTCCTGGCAACTCAAACGGATTCAATGCTCTAAAAATCTTAACATAGTTAAAAGATAAATTAGCATGTTGCAGGGTAGTAAACACTAGCTTTTTAACTCTAGATGTCGAGACTGTACTGAAGGAACTCGCGGTGGTAATAGTGGCACTGATTGTGGTATTGTTAGTTCGAGCTTTGGTATTAGCGGAAGTTGTAATACACTGTTCAACAAAACATGACCTGTGTGTTCATAGAATGAGATATATCATTTCCAGAATAGTTTTCTATGCTGGATCCGAATCTGTCCTCTGTTTTGTTCCAGCACGTCAGGTTTTTGAGATTTTTCAAGTTCAAATTTTTTTGAAAAATAAAAAATTATATGATAAAAGGTTGTAAACATTTTTTGAAACGGAAAACAATACATGATTTCGATGTGGTTGTCAATGAAAAATCCAACAATGGTTTTGTTTTTTCAGTATCTTGTACGGTTCCTGAGATAAAAACAAAAAAAACTATAAAAAAAACATTTTTGGTTTTTTTATGCAAAAAAATTTCAAAAAAGTTTATAGTTCCAACTGCAACTATTCGAAAGATATATGGCTGAGAAGTTGTCTCTTGGGAAGGAGTACATCTGTGCACGGAGCAACTGTGCACCAGCCCAACTGTACACGTTGTAGGCCGCTGGTACAACTGTGCACTGACCTATATGTGCACATTTAAATTTGGACGTGCACCGTTGGGAGGGTACCATCTGTGCACGTAAACATATGGGACTCCCAACTGTGCACGTGCTCAGATGGTACCCTCTCAACTGTGCACGTCTCAATTGATACGATAAGATTTTCGAATCTCAAGTCCACGTACATAGCTGGGAGTATTATATCTGTGCACGTGAACTTGTAAGTTGAAAAGCTGATCGTATTAATTGATAAGTACACAGTTACGGGGTGAGGGGCATCTATGCACGTGCACAGTTGGGAGTGTCCCATCTCTGTGCACGTTAACCGTTGGTAGGGTTATTCGCGTTCGTGACTAGAGTCTCCACTGTTACTGTTACGGGAATGTTTGACACTTCGTTAGGTCTGTATGAGTTCAGATCTGAAATAAAATCTCTCTAATCTATCTCCGAATTATTATTGGAAGTTACCGAAGTATATTCTGTGTAGTCATCTCTCAAAAAGACCAATTTTTAATCTAGTTAATTCCTTTACTTAATCAAGAGCATTTCTCCCTTCGCGTTCCGGTTGTAGCCAATTGTAATGTTTGAAGCGCATTGTTAATATCCGGATTATCTAATTCCGAAATTAAACGCATTAGTTCTGTGTAGGTTGTGATGATATCGATTGAACCTAAGAATGCCATTTTTATCTAGGTTCTTTGAATTAAGTGCAGAAAGGAAATTTCCCAAATTTTATTTTAAATTCCAAATGGCTTATTGATTTTTATTCTTTTTCTCAAAATTCTCTACCGCGTACAAGTTGTCATTGCGCGACAAGTATATATACAAAACGATGAAGTCGATCCTGACTCATTGAAAAGAAATCATTAACAATATTCAAAATCATAAGCGAGCTTTTACCTGACCCGATTTGTGTCCTAAATTGTAATTATTCAGGATTTATTGTTATTCAGAAGCTTGCGGAGGGACGGAGTTACTTAGTCGTGACTAATACATTTTTTCCTGAAATAAATACAATTACATGTTCCAATACCAATACACAATAGGGTGTTCCAAAATGATAGACTTTAGATTTTTTATTTTTTGCAACTGGAAACATGTTCCTCATACGGAAAAACTAATGTCCAGTTTTAAAAATAATTTTTTAATAAAATTTGGAGTCGGCGCAGGCAGGCGGGCGGGCAGGCAGGCAATTTGGTCTTGGTATCCAACCACACTCCCAGCTGTTTCAAGGCCCTAATGAGGGTGATTTTTGCCCTTTTCACTTCAAAATGAATAGGTCTGATTTTTGTCTTCGTGGTCAATAGGACTCTCTTTGTCATCCACTTTTCAATCCGCAGGATCGCAGCATTTGCAGAGTTCATGACCTCTACTTCGCTCTTTGCTTCTACCACCACTTGCATGTCATCTGCAAAGCCAACCAGCTTTACTCCTTCCGGGATTTCCAGGTCGAGTAGTTCTTCGTACTGAACGTTCCAGAGCGTCGGGCCAAGCACTGATCCCTGAGAGACTCCGCTGTTCACTCCCTTCACACTGGTCGTTCCTTCTGCTTCGAAAACGATCTCTCTTTCTGATAGGTATGATGCTGTCATACTAATGAGGCTTTCGTCTATTCCTCGTTCTCGGAGGGCTTCAAGTATGCATTGCCACGATGCACTATTGAAGGCATTTTTGACGTCTACAGCGATGACAGCACATAGACGTCGGCACCCCTTGGAATATGCCGCTGCTCTTTGTACTATGCGTATCACCTCCTTCACGGCATCAACCTTTTACTTTCCTTCTCTGAACCCGTACTGGCTATCTGATAGGCCTCCTGTACGCTCTAGTTCGTCCTTCAGCCTGATCAGGATCAGTTGTTCAAACAGTTTCCCCTCGACGTCGAACAGACATATCGGTCTGTCGGAGCTTGGAATTCCCACCGGTTTGTCCTCCTTTTGCAGTAGAACAAGCTTTGCCCTCTTCCAGGCTTTCAGAAACTCAGCTTTCGCCACGAGTCCATTCAGCTTTTTGAGTACCAAGTCTGGTCTATTTGTTGCCACAGACAACTCGCCACGTTCATTACGGCTTCCATCCAGAGCTGTGGCTTCGGTGGGTATCCCATGAGTCTCTTTTTGATGATTCCGTAGTCCTTGCCACAGGCATCTCTGTCTACATCATCGAGGACCTCTTTCCAACCAGTTTTTTCCGACGACTTGATGGCTTTGTGAAGAGTTTTCTTTCTTCGTGCGAAGTCTTCCCACAGAGCTTGCTTGAGAGATTCTGGCGCATTTTTTTCTCGCGGCTATCCTCGTATGCTTCCTCCTCCTCTTCATGCACACTGTCCGTAGCCTCGCGATCTCCTCATTCCACCAGTACTGTGATTTGCCTCTCCCGGCCGATTATTTTCTCGGCATGCAGGCATCGCAGACTGACGTAAGAGCTTTTGACAGAATGTCCGCCGAAGCTTCTCCTTCAGCTATGTCGTTTGTGGCCTGACGTAACTTCTCCACGTCGGTCTTCTTTGTGTTCCATCCTCTGAACTCGGGTTTCTTCCCACTGGGCTGTGCCGATTTTTCTCTGACACTGAAAAATACATATCGATAGTCGCTGAGTGACTCTTTGTCGCTGACTTTCTAGTTATCGATCCTCTTGTCTATATCAGTCGTTGTTAGCGTCAAATCCAGTATTGATCCGTAGTCCTGTCTCTCGAAAGTTGGCTTGTCCCCTACGTTCTTGACAATCAGGTCATGTTCTGCAACCCATTCCATGACAACTTCTCCTCTACTGTCAGTCCTCTGCACTCCCCATTGTGGAGATCTCGCATTGAAATCCCCCGCAATAATTGCCGCTTCCTTCCTAGCCCGGGTACTTCCACCTATATCCTGAAGGTAGTCTTCAAGGTCCTCGATGTTCCTGTTGCGTGAAACATAGCGTGCGTATATCTTGTAGGACGGTGTTGCTATATAAGAGAAGCCTGCATCGGTACCTTGATCTGTAGCGACTACTCTCGGGTCTACTACTTTTATAGCTATGCCCAAGTCGTCATCATATACTCAATCCTTCCTGTTCTGTATAGCCCTTTTGTTACAATTTATTTGGAGGATCTTGTTCATAGCTAGTCTGCGTTCGCGTTACCTCTGACATGCTCGTGCTAGCCTTCGTGTGGTTACTCCTGTCATTTGACTGGTGTCCTTTCATCTTACAGTGGTCACAGAAGGGCGCATTTTGACATTCCGCGACTTTGTGACCTTCTTGTCTACATTTCAGACACAGCTTCACTCTATTTCGTCCTTTACACCCAGCACTATTGTGCCTAATTTCCCAAAATCGGAAGCACCAGTTTTCCTTCACTCTTTCCCTTATTCTACAGTTCGTCCAGCCGATTTTGACGTTGCCTGCTTCAACCAGGTGGTCAGCATTAGTACCCAGCATAACAAGTGTTGGGCGGAGTGCTCGTACCGTGAAGTCCTCGGGTTTCAGTCCGCTTGTCTTGGAGATTGCTTCACTTATTTCTTCCACCGTGGTTACTTCATCCAGGCCTTTTATGTGGAGAATCGTTTTATTGATCCGAAGAGACGTCTTTGATCCTGGTACCTTCCCGACGAGTATTTTCCTGAGGTCATCTGCCTTCTCCGCTCCATTTCGGACTGTAAGGAGGAGATCGCCGTTACATGTTTTCTTGACATACTTGACGTCAACTCCTATGTCTTCTGGATTAACGGCAGTTTTAACTATTTTGAGCAGTTTAGCGTATTTCTTCCCCTGCATTTGTGCGACAAGGGCGTCCTGCCTATTCTTGCTCCTTCTTTCGGTTTTCCTGCTATCTTCCTTCTTGTTTTTGGTAGTTGTCTCCGTACTCCTGTCTCTCCTACGGGTCTCCCTCCAGCTTTGTCCTGAGACGGTTTAGATTCCGTTAGTTATATTCAGGTGTGCTTTGGTCGCTATCAGAGATTGAAACAGAAGTTTATCGCCGATCTCTTTTCCGTCCTCATCACTGCAGAGGTATGGATAGTACATCCATCTGGTGGCATGTACTATCCTCCCGTCACGGTCAGGGAAGCCGAGAGATTGGGACATTATGGCCACTTCGCCTCCTTTCTTCCCTTGTTGCTTCAGTCCTTCATGTCCTCCGAATTGCTTTATCGACCTACCAATTTCCCTGTCATCAGAGTCTATATCCTCGTTGCAGGCAAGAATGATGTCCCAGTCAGACGACGCTTCCCAGATATGCCCTCTCTTGTTTCTGGCTCTGTGGAATATACCCTCCTTCCAGTCTGTCTCTGTGACGGCCAAGAAGCTCTCCAAATCGTCAGCTATCTTGAGCTGCCGCCTTTTTAATTGCAACTGTTGTTCTAACCTACATTTGTCGCACTTCACATCTTCGATGATATGCAGATTCTCAGTTCTCATGCTTCAAATCTTCCTGCGGAGATTATCGTTCTCATTTATGAGGTCCCCGATGCTCTCATTTGCTTCGCGTACGCTGGTTGGCTCTGTCAACAAGTCTGCTAGCTGCTTAGAGCGGAGTTTCTCAACTTGGAGGTTGACGTTAGTACTCACGTCCAGGAGTTCACTTCTGGGCCTATAGGATCCTTTCAGCACTTTCTGGAGGATTCTAGTCTGCGCTGTCATTTCTTCCTGTATTTCACTCACAGTAATATCGTTGTCTGAAGATTCTTCTGTGTTGTTCTCGGGAGTACTTCCTGTCCTCCTTCTCTTAGATCGTTTTTCCCCACATTTGTCCTTGCCTGTCGTCATTTCGACCCTGGGTTCTGGTAATGAAGATGTCCTGGCCCTAGGCGGAGTTCTAAGCAGTGAGCTCCTCCTTTCAAACGGATTAATAACCGCATCTCTCGTGTCCATGTCCATTGCCGTTTCGTTGCCTTTATTTCTGTCTGGGTTGGGAGTTGCTATGAGGTTTCGCCAGCACATAGTGCGTGGAGGGGCGGGCACAGAGGGTTTCATTTTGGCGTGTCAAGACGGTGTTATTTAAACTTTAGCATACCGTCGCCACATTTCAAGCCAAGACATTCCCGATGGTAGCTGCAGGGCGTATCATGCACACGCCGAGCACCTAGGAAACATAACTATCTAGTTGTCCAACTCATGCGGGAACGACGTATAACCAAAGGCACAATGCGGCAGTAAGAGTGCTTTATTACCATCTCTGTCACTTTTACGGCATTAGCGGTGTCTAAAAATGACACCGGCTTCCAGTAGAACCGCGGTAAAACACACATATGGCCACGTCTCACGGCCGTGAGATGGGTGGTCACAGGGCACGATGAAATCACAACGACAGGCCGGCGAAACCCTCGTGTGTCTTGAGGACACGAAGCGACCCAAGGATGACAGCTTTCTGCATCCATCTCGCAAGTGCCTTGGTATATTTTTGGCACGCAGGTATGGCTTTAAGGTTACGAAACAGTGATAGTTTCACACCTCAGACAGCACTGATTACGAGGACAATTACTTTAACCGAATATTTTAGGTACACTCGTTGCAGCTCTCCTTCAAGGTATTGCTACCTCTCCTCCTTTTCCTTCTTCCTGGCAGTGATGTTGTATTCGGACGGAGCCGAAAATTCGATCACGAATATAGTTCGTTTCTCGAAGTCTTCGAGAACGATGTCAGGCCTCGAGTGTGCACCAGAGACTGCTGTCCGAAAATCTTAGTTCCAGAAAATTTGGCCCTTCTCGTTTAGGACAATTGACTCTATCTCCCTCGGAGCGGTCGGCAGTGCAGGGTCGCGGCCAACGCCATAAGAGCAACAAAGATGGTAATAAAGCACTCTTAGGGCCGCATTATGTCTGTAGAAATACGTCGTCCCCGCGTGAGTGGGACACCCGGATAGTATGTGTTCTAGGTACTCAGCGTGTGTATGAGATGCTCTGCACCTATCGCTGGGTGGGAACTTCTTGACATAAAATGCGGTCACGGCATACTAAGGTGGAAAAGACACCATCCTGGCATGAGAAAATGAAACCCTCTGTACGTAAATTAAGCCCTGATCATCTGAGGAAAACAAAGTTTGCTCCTTCGACAAGGACTGTCTTTCTACATTTCTGTGAAAGTTTCCGTGCATTTTCTTGTCGAGTAGCTGTTGGCGGAAATTTTCTACCTCTGCTTTCTTTACTTCGGATTTTCGAAGTGAAGCATCTAGATGGAGTAATGCACTTTCCCCACTTCGGATGTTAAAATTCAGGCCAAGGGTCTCGGCCGTGTGCCCGTGGCTTTGTAAAGGAACGCTCCTTTGCCAATCATCTCGTCTTTCCTGACCATTTTTAGGAGAGGATCTCTGTTATTCGCAACGATGTAAGCTGTGCTTGAAACAATTCGGTTATGAAGACATTGGAGATTCAGAAGGCCGCGTCCGCCTTGACGGCGTGAGGTGTATAATCGCGGAACGGACAAATTGATATGCAAGATCTTATGCATATGCATGATCTTACGTGTGGCGATATCAAGGGCCGTAAGCTTGTTCTTCGTCCGTCGAACTACTCCAAACAAGTACAGTGGAACAGGGAGGCAAGCATGTTAGTCGTAGATAACTTGTTCAACGCCGACAGATTTGAAGACCAAATCTGTCGAAGAAGATGCTTGTATGTGCTTCAGTGAGACTACTTCACTGATGTTACGTCCTGAATGCGGCTTTGAGGCACGCCCAGGTATGTATGAGAATTTGCAGTATCAAGATGTCTAATAACACTTATATCCACAAGCTCAGGGTCATTGGGAACGCAAATAATCTTTCCTTTCTTCAGATGAATCTTGGAACACTCGTCCAATCCAAAGTCCATACCAATATCTCCTGTATAATCTTTGACGATATTTAAAGCACTCTGAAGTTTGCTTTTACCAGAAGCATAGATCTTCAGGTCAACCATATAAAGTACATGAGTGACCTTATGCTCGCGATGAGTAGTATCGCCGCAGAGGTATCCAGGAGAATTTCGTAGTGCGAGAGATAGAGGCAGAAATGTAATGCAAAAAAGCAGAGGGCTCATGGTATCGCCGTGAATGACTCCCCTCTGGAAGGTGACGTTGTTCGTTGTCACCCGATAATTTCCAGATGAGATAGTAAATCTAGTTTTCCAAAGAGGCATCAAATTGTCTTCGCATCTCACTATGTGTGGATGAACCTTCAAGCTTTCCAAGAGACAGATGATAAGTCTATGAGAGGTGGAATCAAAAGCTTTCCAGTAGTCAATCCAGGCCATTGACAGGACGCGCTGTGATGGGCTGCAGCGTCTATACAGACACACCTGTTAATTAGCAGGTTCTCTCGACAACCTACTACACCTTTGTTCGAGCCACGTTGTTCGTATATCTCTCGCCACACAGGCTCAATTCCTCGAACAATCCTGTTGTTTAGAGCAGCTGTAAAGATCTTATACAGTGTGTTCAAACAAGTTATTGGCCTGTAATTCTCTGGGTTGGAGGAGTTGGCTTTTTTTGGCAGGAGTATAGTGCGTCCTAACACCAGCCACTGCGGAATTGGCGTTTTTGACTTTAAATATGAGGTGAATATGCGGGCCAAATGTTAGTGTGTAGAAGTAAACTTCTTACACCAGAAGTTCTTGATACCATCTGGTCCAGCAGCGGAAAAGGTCTTCGTGCCTCTAAGTGCTTTTTTCACCTCTTCGGCAGTGATTGATGGACATTTCTCCTCAGATGTTATGAGGTTGTCGCAAAACTCCTGGAAGCGGATGATATTTTCAGTATCTTCTTTCAACTCCAGTGCTTTCGGGATCTTGTATAACTTTCTCCAAAAAGTCTCTACCTCGTGATGGGTCAGCAAGAAACTGTTGATTTTCCCTGCTCCAAGTCTCCCTATTCTGTATTCTCCTCTTTGCCTCAGATAACACCAGTATTTTGTCAACAATATGCTGCTTGATTGTCAGCAGCTTTGACTTGTACAGTGTGTTATTGTAGATCCTCAGTTCTTGGGCGAAATTTCGAACCCTTTCCTTGAACGGTCTACCAGATGTTATGTAGTCAATCCATTTCAGCTAGATCTTGGGGCTTAGGTTGGGGAAGTGCTCGGCGTACATACCCATTTTTCCAGAGGTAGGCACGTTGATTTCCGAATTATTAAATCGAAAGGTGCTAAAGCTCTGGGTGTTTCTGGCACCACAGAGTGTGCATATGTGTTATTAAGTCTCCGTGAACAGGGATAATGCTGGCATCGTAGCAGTCTAGCAAGTCATCCTTGAGTTGATTCATTAGTAAAGATGGAAAGTAAAGTTCTGTAGATTACTGGTCATTTATTGTAATCATGTCCGAGAAACTCTCAGTTCATAATGTATTACAAACGTTTCGACTCTTCGTAAATTTACCTCTTCAGTAAATTTATTCTACTGCAATATAAACCTGTTAGATAAATTGTAAATAAAAGTTATATATACTCTTGCATTGACTCCGTCTGCTGGACGGACTTAATTAAAGATTAAAATTATTGTAACATATTAAAAACACATTTGTTTTCTTGCCGTCCAGCAGACGGAATGTGAGTTGATTCGTCCACTCAATGTGGGCGTTTCGCCGTTTCGTCGTCGTGATTCCATCTGAATTATTTTCAGCACCCTGAACTCTAGGTTGATCGGCACTGCTTGCCGACCCATTTTTGGGTGCTCTGCGCGTTCTATCGTTTTGAACCGCATTTATAACTTTTGCGTGGTTTGGTGGTGTCATTGTTGTTCCCATGAGCAGATATGGAAAGGGTTCGTCTATCCTTGTAGAGCCCCGCGTGCAAGGATAAGGCTGCATACTCTGAGAGGTCACCCAGTATCCCGGAGTCACCATATGATACACCTCACCCAGGTTCCATTCAGTTTTCGGCACGGCTGTCACGCCTCCGCTCAGGGCTTATTCCTTCAGGACCATCCCTGGACAATTGTCCGCGACTGCTTATAAATAATTATAACCATATTCAGCAGAAGCCCTTGGTGCAGGCATTCTCTATCCACAACCCGAGGAGGCGTTCGGTGGCTTTTTCATAGGCCCTTCAGTTCTATTCCAAAGGAATCGAAATCGATATATATATATACGGTGTCGCTTTCGTTTCCTTTAGAATTGAAACAGAAACTGGATGGCGCCGTCGCTATATACATATATTCGGATTCGGTGTCGCTTCCTTTGGAATCATATGGTTGCATATGGTTGCAATAAGTAATAAGCAGTCATAGGCAATTGTCCGGGGATGGTCCGGAAGCAATAACTCCCAAGCGAAGGCATAAAACCGTGCCAAAAGCTGAATGGTACTTTGGTGAGGTGTATTAAATGGTGAATCTGGGATACCGGGCTTCCTCTCAGTGTATGCGGACATATCGTTGCATGCGGGACTCTACAAGGATGAAAGAACCCTTTTCCCTAGCTGCTCGTGGGAACAACAATGATAACACCAAACATAGTTTTAAATGCGGTTTAAAACAATCGAATGGGTACGACAATACGTCGGGCAACAATGCCAACTACCCCAGAGTTGGAGGAGCCAATCAAAACAGAGTCAATGCGATGGACCGGCAAAATCTCAATACTTTTGAGTGCACGGATCGACTGAGGGACAACCTGCTGAAGTGTTACGATACCAGTATGGCCCTTGAGCGATGAGGCCTTGATTCGTGTAATGTGACATTTTGTAAGTTGAATAAAGATTCAAAATTCAGAAGGAAATTGCAGATTGTTTGATTGTTAAGAAGAAAAGAAAATGTCACACTTATTATCAAATTTAGCACGAAAAGCCAATTTGAATTCAGTCTACGAGTATAAGCCGTTTTAAGTCCAAATCATTTAAAGCCGTGCCCCTAAAAAAATCAAAATAATGAGATGTTCACCATGTTTTCGCAAGGAGCACTAATTTATTTTCTTTAGTAAGTTTTGGAAATAATTCGCGGGGTAACGGCTGTACTAAGAAGTTCACTAATAATCGCCGGCTGCCTATAAATACTCTGGATCTAATGCGATGGCAGCGCACGGTTTGATTTACGACTATTATTTCTCTACTTGATAAGAATTCTGAATTTAGCAGTTCTCTACCATTTCTAGTGAAAAAGTCAGGTGAAAGCAGATTAAACTTGCTTTCCTAATCTATAATGACGCTCGTTTCGATATTCTCTTTTCGCGCACTTCTCGCTTTCATTATAAACGATCTAGAGAGAATTTAATTCTCTCCGTGGCGTTAAGAATTATTTGTAATATTCGTGGATCAAGATAGCGCTAGGATATTGCTACCTGTTCCATGTAGTCCGAGAGCTATCATCTGCGAAAAGGTGCAGTCTAAGCACCAGCGCGTATGAGTAATGGCGGAAGGGGTCGAACTGATCTGAGAGAGCCTAGTAGCCAAGAAGGACGAAACTGAAATGTCAGACTCAGATCTATGCTTGACTAACGGTAGAACAGGAATGCTGCCAGAGTATGGTCTAGTGGGAGGGTCAGATACCCATTCGCAGGAAGAAGCGATTCACGGGGGACTGACGCTGCATGTGCCAAAGATATTATAAGCCTAGATGCGGCACGGGGTGTCAGAGTGGGGGAACTATATATATAGGACATCACATTTTCTGCCATATCGAGGTGCTGCCCTCACCGTACTACGAAGTCGGGAGCTGGTTTTCTCATTCTTCGTAAAATATGACGGTAAAGCAGCTGAAAGATTTTTTAAGGTTAGAAAAGCTTGACATGTATCGCTTCATAAACAAAACACCGCACTTCCGAATATAATAATTATTAGTGCAATGTCTAGGCACACCGAAATTACATATTTGGAATAAACAATTAAAAATTAATAATGACAGAAGCACTGATATGATGTTAATAAATAAATTGAATTTTGAGAGTAATACCCTCAAAAAGATAATTATGTTTATATTTTTGTTAAATATTATTATAATTTCTAATACGTTCATGTTTCTATAAATGATAGATACGATTTTTTAAATTATAATTTTTTGCACTTTGAAGTTTAATTTTCATGATTAGTCTGAACCGAAATTTGAGTGCATTTAAGAATGTACAGAATTTTTGCAAATCTGAAGCTTGAGACAGGTTTTTTGCATAGTCTTTCAAACAAATTACAAAAAACGCTCTCAAAAATCGAATTTTTAATTTAAAAAGAAAAACTAAGACAAAATTTCGAGATAAATCAGGGCTGAAAAAACTTTTCTTTGATAAATATTTTTTGAAATTAAAATAATCAAATTAAATTAAAATTTTTTTAAATTCAAAATTACAATAATTGAAAAAAAATATTTCTAGATGAAAATTTTTGGTTGAAAATGTACATAGTATTTTTTTTAAATTACAACAAAAATGTTCTCAAAAATCGAATTGTTAATTTTAAAAAAACTTCGAGATAAATTAGTGCTGATTTGAATCCCGCAAAGTTTATTTGGAAAATATTATTAGGTTCGAAGAAATTTTACGGAGAAATTCTTGTTCTGTTTGAGGCGCACGTGTTTTTACATTAATTTGTTTATACGATTTTTATTTTAACTTCAAACAATAATTCAATAAAAATCTAAATATTAAACAAAAATTTCTTTGATAGAAAATATTTTATGATGGTATTTTTAATAAATAAATAATATTTATTAAGAAACAATTTTTTTAATTATTAAAATTCTACAATTTTATAATTAAGAAATATTCTAGTTCGGATATTTTATAATCAGGTAATTTTATGTCGGGAATTTTCATATTCTGTAATATTATAAACTCTTCGGGAATTTTCCAATTCGGAAATTTTATCGTTTTTGGAATGTTATTATACGGGAATTTTACAGTGTCAAGAATTTTATTTTTGGGGATTTTAATGTCGTCCCTAGAAGTACAGCAAATTTTCAGAATTTGAAATTTGCTATTTCATAGAATTATTTTCTTCACTTGTGGTTTTAACATTTTTTCAAGCATGCGTGGAATTTTTAATTATGAAAATACACTAGAGAAAAAATTGACAATTACATACAATTTGGCATTAAATACCAAATCCCGAATTTTGAAAATTTGCTGTAACTCTAATTTCGATTCTGGATCTTATCGATTTTCCTACTGTATTTTTTTTCAATTTATTATACAAGCATTTTTAAACCACAAATTCGTATTCATCTTATCTCATTAAATACAAAAATTCACTGTATATCCAATTTTGATTCCTGGGTATTGGCGATTTTTTTCCTGGTGCATTTTGGTCACTGGAAAACGAGGGTGAATTAAATAGGAATTATATCTTAGAAAATAACTGTTTAAAACCCGAAAAAATAGATACTTTTTTGACCTCTAGGTATGTAAAAAAGTTTTAACTTTAGAAAATTTAAAAACTCTGCAAACAAGAAATTTTTTTAACATTTGTTTAGCGCGAATAACCAAAGTGTATGCAAATATATTATATATCCTTGCTGTACATATGTCTATCGATTCCCAAAAAGTTCAGTTATTGGTACTGAAATTTCAGTACACACAAAAATGGTTTAAATTTCCTCAATATTCTGTCACTAATATATCGCTTAATTGTTCTGCAGATTTCAATTTTAATTTGTATTCTTCTCAATTTTGTATTTAAGATAATTTCTATTTTAATATAGTTCAATATGTTATTTGAAAGACTCGACGTTTGTCCTTCTAATATCTTGTAGATTTTTCTATTAAATAATAAATCTTATGCAAGTTTCATTGTTTAAAAATAAGTAAAATCTAAAACTTTTATTCTCAATTAAATATGAGTCTGATACTTTCAATGAAAATCGACTGGTTTTATTTCTACAAGTCTATTTCTACTGAAAGTATTAGAGTCTTATTTAATTGAAAATAAAAATGTTAAGTCTTACTTAGTTTTAAGCAATGAATTTTGAATCAGATTTATTCTTTAATAGAAAAATCTATAAGATATTATATGAAGAAACGACAGATTTTTCAAAAAAAAATCCTGAACTATATTAAAATAGGAATTATATTAAATAGAAAATTTACAAGAATAAGAAATTTTTATTTAATTAGAATTTAATTAAAAAACTAAACATTAAATATTAGAGGGGAGTTAACCACATGCAATTTGTATCTTTATCAGAATTTAAAACTTCAAAGAAATCCAAACAGATTATAATTAATTCAAAGTATTCAAAGAATCCCAAAAAAATCAAAAGCAGTAGGAACTATAAACCTTATAGGGTGCATCTGAGCAACTAAGGCTTCGATTATGATATTACTAAAAAAATGGTGTGTCGTTGACAAGAATGTTCTTAAACGGTTTTTGTGTTATCATGACCCCAAAGTAAAATTGTGAAAGTCCTAGGACCCAATGTTTGGCCAGTTTTGAGAAAACATCCTTTCAAGTTTTCAGGACCATTAGACACATCGTTCGTCGCCAATTTATAGACTTGAGAAATATCCTCTTCCAACTTGTCCGAAATTCCAGGCGGTAGCGCACCTGGTGTTTAGACGTAAGGTTCGGGGCTGAATTCCCGCTGCTTGTAGTTTTTTCCAGTTTTGAAAATATTTTTATTAGAAAAAATATCAATATATTCAATTCCCTTCTAATAATTTTTTTTCATGTATGCAAACATTAATATTTTAAATGCTTTTTTCAATGAAAGACTCACTTCTTCGAAATATTGTCGTTTTTTCCAAAAAAATCTTTTGCATGAATTAATTAATTTATTTATCAATAATTCATATTTTTATATTATTTTATTTTGTATTATTTTTATTCCATTTATATTCTGATTTTGAATATGTTTGCGAAATTTCAACAAATTTATTAATTTAATAACATTCATAGAAAATAAATTTGTTTGCGAAACAAGTTCGAAAAAGCGAACTGTTTTTCATTGAAAAAAGAACATTTAAAATGTTTATTTTTGCATACTTGAATAAAAGTTTATCAGAGAATTGAATATATAAATATTTTAATAAATAATATGTCAAATATTTGGGCCTATGTATTTCCAAATTTTACTTTGGAGCCAAGATCTTTATTTACCAAAATTATTAATCCACACAGAAAACACACTACCGGGCTCTCCCTTGTAAGATTTTGTGAATAATCCTAGTGGATTATATCTCAGTAGTATAACTATGTTTAAAAATGTGTATTTTTGTTTTTTTAGAACTTTATAAGTGAGAAATTGAAGTATAATTAAATGTCTCATCGGTAACATGTCCCCAAATACAAATTCGGAAACTGAAATTAAGCAAAAGAATACCAAAGAATTAAAAAGAATTCAATAATTTTTTGCGAACCGTAAAATGCCCGGGAATTTTTTCCTCGATTGAAACGGCCATCTGAATTTCTTAGCCTTCTTAAAATTATTATAATCATTGGTATTTTCCCGTAAAAATACGAGTAGTTCTACTTTTTCGTACTTGTGTACAATTTCGAACCAAGGATTGAAAAAACTTTTAATTTGATTTGTTTCTTCAAATTAATTTTTGTGCAACTTTTGTGATAACAGAGAAAAACTATCCAATTAGGGGTTTTAAGGGTTTAAAAATGGTGTTTCATTTTTTTCATAGAGTCCTCTAATAAGTGAAGGTAAAAAAAAATTGATAGAACCAAAAATGTGTACTTCAAAGAGATGAACAACTTTTATTGAAATAATTTTCCAATACCAGCAACAATCTTGCAGTAAATCAAGAAAAACATGTCTTTCCCGGTTTTTCGGGTTCACATTTTATACAGCTGGTTTTTAGGTAAGAAGGTGAAGAGTAGGATCACAGGGTCTTTTATTTTCTCAAATTAGTAATTTACGCTACGCCCGACTATCAGTATTAGCCTTATGTAAAACTTACTTTTGGACATATTAAATAGGGTGATTTTTCACGAAAATAGGGTAATGATATGGTGGAATAAATTCTTTCAAATACTATTAATGTAAATACCATATTGAATGCAATATGAAACACTTTTAATTCTTGAGATTTCAAGTCGAAATGTATATTGAATTTTGAACAAACAAGATTAATTTTCTTATCAGAAAGACGAATTTTCAACAAAACACATAAATTTTCTACCAAGTAGTTGAATTTTCAACTTATAAAGGGTACATTTCTAACCAAAAATGGATAAGTGCAATTTTCAGATAAAAAATAATAATTTTGAGCCAAAACACCGAATTGTCAACAAAGAAAGTTAAATTTTAAACCAAAGAGGTGAATCTTGAAAAAATATGAATTTTTAACAAAAAAGTTAATTTTCAACCTTATACTTTAATTTTCTTTCAAATTGTTGAATCCTTAACCAGACCAGACTAATTTTGACTCAAACAGTTACATTTTTAATAAAAAAAGGATGAATTTATAACCAAAAAGATTAATTTTCGACCATAAAGACGAATTTTCAAGAAAATACATGAAATACATGAAAATGCCAAAAAGTTGAATTTTCAACTTATAAAAGAATACATTTCTAAAAAAAAATGGATAAGTGCAATTTTCAGATAAAAAAATTAATTTTTAACAAAAAAACTAATTTTCAACAAAATAGTTACATTTTCAACCAAACAGATAAAATTTCAACTAAAGTGATAAATCTTTAAAAAAAAATGAATTTTCAACAAGAGTTCAATCCAAAAGATGACTTTTTAACCCAGATGATTAATTTTCTAAAAATGGAATAGTTAAATTGTCAACCAAAGGAATTGAATCTTAGCGAATATGAATTCTTAACAAACTAGTTCCACTTTCAACCAAAGTCGTTCAATTTTCAAACAAAATGATGAATTTTTCCAGCAAAAAGAATACTGCTCTACAAAAAAAGACGAGGTTTCA
>CAKNYM010050113.1:0-29565 GCA_932195095.1 Andricus curvator | reverse complement strand
TTTTCCAGCAAAAAGAATACTGCTCTACAAAAAAAGACGAGGTTTCAACAAAATTGTTGAATTTCAAAGCCAAAAGGATGAATTATCTATAAAACGGTGGAATTTTCAACCCAAAATATATAAAAAAATCGAATAAAATAAAAAATAATTCTATTATACAATTGTATTGTTTAATTATAATTTATTTAATTCGTAATCAATTACACAAATATAAAAATTTACGAATTATTTTTTACTTAATATAATAACCGTGAGGGAGGTGGTAGTATAAGTAGTATACCATTAAGCCATTTCCCTTTCAGGGTAGGCGTGACACTACCCGATTTGGGTAGTGTTTCAAGGTGGATAGTTTCTTGTATTAAATAAGTACAAATGTGGGCTCACCACACCCATAATATGCCAACAGCACGCAGGTGGTAGTGATTCTATAAAATTTAACTCTACATCTAAAAACTCTAAATCACTAATTCTACACGCGAGAAATTCACACAATCATATTTATTAAAAAAATTGATTATTTTCAATTTTAACTCTATATGGTTATGAATCCTACACCGTAAAATTCTATACAAAATGATAATTCAAATTTTGTGAATTTAAATAAACTCTACACAATATACAAAAATTCAACACAAAATATTTTAATAAATATTTTTTTTGAAAATTTAAATTATTTTGTGTACAAATTTACGGTGTGTAATTCTACAGTGTTGAGTTTACATTTAAAACATTTCATTTTAGCAAAATAACCCTCTCTCTGGGTTACAATTGCTTTAATAAATAAATAAAAAAAAAAAAACATTTCATTTGTTTAATAAATATTCTTGTGTATAGAGTTTTCGCCTGTAGAATTAGCGGTGCGGATTTTGCAAAAAATGTGAGTAATACAATCACAAGTTTATTAATTATTAGTTACTATTACAAATTTGTCACTTGCATTATTTATGAACAGTTAATTTTAATTGCAATATAACTAATATTTCCCATAAAAAATGTAGCAGCTGAAAATATTTATTACGAAATAATTACATTTTAATTAAACTCAAGCGTAAATCTTATGTCTTACACATTTCCTTAATGCGCAATTTATTCGAATAATTGAAAATAATAGTTTAAAACATCTTTGATATAAAATTTTTATTTTATATTTTCAAGTATGCACCGACTGAGTATCGGCTATTCGACGGACTTGTTCGATGGGAGAAGAGAACGGGGGCAAAGGAGTTCTTTGGCGCAATATGCGGGTTGAGAGGCATGGGGAGATCGGGCAATTTTCGCCGGGAGCGCCGTCTACCATTAGTTCCTCGAACTATACCCCGTGCCGCATCTAGGCTTATAATATCTTTGCATGTGCTACCGGAAAAGCGTCTGTCTCTGTCACGTTCACCCGTACGCGCCTTGTACCGAGTTGACGGGTCCAATCGTGAAGGAGAGGGGAAAGAAAGGGACGGGCGTCTTCTGGCTCACCACATTTACTTCGTAACCACAGTAAAAAGGTAACTGCAGAGGAGAACAGAAAGAAACGCATCTAGATTCAGATTCACGATCTATCCAGTAGAATGTAGGCAGAGGCGTTCTCCGAAGACAGTTTAATTGCTTCGCTCGTCTTTCCAAAACACATGCACGCCGGACTGACCCAAGCAGATAGGCGCCTTAACCTGTCCTGGTTCCTCAACTTAAAACGACCCAACCAAAAACTTAAAAGTGTTTGTATTTTAATTTTAGGCAACAATGTTAAAAAGTGATTCTAATATTTCGATACGCCCCAGTGCAAAGATAGTCACGCCTTATTTTTCACAAATATTATCTAAAGGTAGGAAGAAAAATAAACTTGCCATTGCGACCTGTCTAAAACATATGTTGTTAAAAAACCCCTAAGTACAACATGCATATAAATATAACTTTACTAAAACACGTCAAAAAAAATAGAACCATAGATGTTCAGCGATTATAACTCATTTCATGGATTAATTTTTCAGATATTCCTTTTGACTTCTTGTGCACACGGAACAAATATGGACCCCACTCCTCTACATATATTCTGTTATAAAACCAATCAAATTATTCTTCTTTGGTTTAGGTTGTGAGATTAGAAGCTTGCAAGAAACGTTGGGCAGGAAATGGCGTGGGATCAACACGTAGTGGCAGTATTGAAAACGAAAGTGAATTAGATGAACGAGACCTTAGAAGCTGCAATCCGGACCACGCTAATGCGGTGACAAGTAGCCATTCTGATATCTAACTTTCTATATTTTTTTGGCTAACATACATTTGGCAGCTAATGATTAACAAAGTCTGATATGTAACTACTTGACATCATGCTATCACAACTTCTATCGATAAGGAAGGGATGTTAATCAGTGTTCTTTATGTAACATAATCACTCCAGGGTTATATACTTTTCGATTGCATCATTCAGTAAAATATATTAAAAGATAATTGATTTTTTTCAAAAGTAATGATAAACCTTATGCATAGAGAAAAATATCGTAAATAAGGAGAAAGAGTTATATTCCATTTTATATACATATTAATGTAGCACAGTATTAACCAATCTACAATATCTCGAAAAATTGTTAGCAAATTTTGTACTAAGAATCTGGTAATGAAGTCGTTTGTTTGTATTAACTTTTGTGAGCTACACTGATAGTTTGTAAAGATGTGGTAAAGTTGTATACGATATACAGGGTGTCACAGGAGTATTGTCTTTCCTTGTAATGGTGGATAGGGAAAAAAATTCAAATCGAAAAGTCCCAAAACATTTTTGGGTCCGGTGCATATTTAGGGTACTGCAGGTAACTTCACCTTGCCCCTATCATTAAAAAAATGCGATTACGAATGTGTTTGTCTGTTTAAATCAGATGGGCTCAAGTTTTATCGAACCGTAAAATAACTTTGCAAAAAGTCAATTCATTTATTTAAACATGATCGAGATAAAATATTGGCTCACCGAAATTCGGTGCATGGAAAAATGGAAATGTAGGCTATGTTCTCCGAAATTTGGTGAGAGTAGAACAAGTAATTTCAGTGGGCCTAGATAATTCGTACATTATTGCAAATAATCAGTGACCGTCCCTAATTAATGTAGAATTCAATGAAAGTGTTTTAATTCTTCTGAAGACATTAAATTCTTTTAAACTATTTACAAATTCATCAAATTTGGTCGACGGGAGACTACTGAATTAAGATGCACTCGTTTTTTAATTCTGCAGAAGTCTTTGAATTCAATTGAAATCTTTTGCATTTTTTAAAACTTCTTTGAATTCCTCTAAAATCTTTAGAACGCACGTTGAATTATTGTAAATTCCTTCAAGTCTTTTAAATTCTGCAGAATTCTCTCGATTTCTTAGAATTCTGCAGATTTAAAAAAACGAGTACATCTTAATTCAGTAGTAATTTATCGTCAACCAAGGATGATGAATTTGGAAATAGTTGAATAGATTTCCATCATTTCAGAAAAATTCATGAAATTAAAAATAAATCAAATTACATCCTAAATTTTTCAAGAGAATTCAAAAATATTTTTTAAAAATTCGAATGTTTTCAATTCAATTCAAAGATTTATACAGAATTCTGCAGATTTAAAAAAAGAACGTTTGCATCCTAGTCCAGTAGCAGTTCACCCGTCGACGAAAGTTGCTGTGTTTGGAAATAGTTGAAAAGAATGTCATGTTTTGAGAAAAATTTAGGAAATTAAAAATAGAATAATTCAAAATATTTTAATGCTTTTCGGGGTCGCATGCACACTATCAACTAGATGTTCACCTACATGCAATTTCAATGCCCTGTAGTACCCTAAATATGCACCAGACCCAAAAATGTTTTGGGACTTTTCGATTTGAATTTTTTTTCCTATCCACCATTACAAGGAACGACAATACTCCTGGGACACCCAGTATTTAAGTAATTCAAATAATTGCATTCTAATATTATATAACGACATATGTAAATGCGAAAAACTATTGTTTTTTTTATTGTGTCCTTGTAAAACTAGATATATTTTGTTTATGCGCAATTTTTAATTTAATATATATATATATATTCACACATTCCACGTACATCCACATTAAAACGACACTCTGTACATGTCCGTTATCGATTTAACGCCAATTGCTTTGATCTTATTGTCCCATCAAAATTAAGATCTTACTGATCTTATGGCCCTATGTGAGAGCCAGTGTGATTTTCATAGATGGCAGTTGTTCCTAGTGGAACCTTGCGGTTGTTGTTTAACCTGTTTTTTTAAATCACGATACTGAGATTTTGAGACTAAGATTCCTAACCTAAGGGCGTTCGAACGGTGGACGAAAAATAGACAGGATTTGAAAAGATGCATCATTTTGACGCGTAAATACACATTATTTTTCATTAGCTTTATAAGGGGAAAAACACAAAGGTTTGTTTTAGGAGATCCTAAAAGGGAATCCAGTGTAGCAGAAGTGGCGTTGTGTAAATATTTTTCCAAAAAAGAGGCAGAACATTCAATTAAAATTGATTAAAATCTAAATCTGACATTATGAGGACTGAAAATAAAGTTAGGTAAGTGGAAGAGAGAAGGAAGTCTTACTGGATGCAGAAAATGGCTGCTTACTGCAATGAACTACACTAAAATTGTACTCATGGTAATTCGCACCACTTTCAGTGATGCTGAATTGTTGAATTTATTAATGTATACCATTAAGCCATTTCCCTTTCGGGGTAGGCGTGACACTACCCGATCCGGGTAGTGTTTCTAGGTTGATAACTTGTAGTAAATAACTGCAAGTGTGGGCTCACCACACCCACGATGTGCCAACAGCACTCAGTTTTCTCGAATGGTCACCCATCCAAGTGCTAACCGCGCCCAACGCTGCTTAACTTCAGTGATCTGACGAGAACTGGTTTTTTCAGCGTGGTATGATTTTTCATATTTCAAATAATCGATCACCAATAGTTTTTTCGTAACACTTGTATGGAAAACTTCACTTTCTCTGCATATAAACCGTTAAAAAAGTGTCATTTCCAGAGAGTGTGGAATAGCTTTTTGTGATACAAGTACACAAAATAGGCGATTGGCGACGTGTGTGAAACTTGCAGCATGAGTTGAAGGCAAGTGCTGAAATCAAACGAGTAGCAATTGCCTGTGCGCACATGTATCATACACTACTTTTTGCAAAAATAATCCGCGAAGATTATTAAAAATTGTTTACCTTTTTTTCACCAAATTTCCGATCCCGCATAGTGGTTTCCAGCCAAATTTGTGTATAATTATTTTCAAAGGATTTTTAAGAACATTTTTATTTTTCCGGCGTGCAAAGTTACTTATCTCTAAAGCGCATCAGATGGCGCTAGTTACTAAAAATAGTAGGTGATACATGTGAGGACATGAACTTTACCCTAGAGCCGGAAACATCCCACTTGTGAAAATTTCCTGTTTGCCCACTTGTATCACTATATACTATTTGGGACCGGGGCATTGAAGAATGAATCATACTCGAAGTAAGTTCAGAAACTGATAAGTAAGCTTTATCAAACAATATATCTAGAGATAAACGTGATAGCATTTCCTTACTCAGTACTTCACGAAACGGCGCTCGATAATATTGACGAATTAAGAAATAGAATATTTCTCTCGCAACGCTTTGTTCGATTCCACACGTACACGATCGTTTTTGCTTTTTCTTACTCATATTTCGACTGACTCCTTACGCATGCGCTCTTGTGCTCTATAACTCACAATCGAACAATAATCTTAGTCGTGATAATATTTTTTTGTAGTGAGTTGCCGGGCAGGTGCAACTAGATTTTCCATTGTGGGGCTGGCGTTTCCTAATCTTTCCTTCTTTTATGGGTATGATTTCGCAGACTTTGAATAATTTCCTGATTGGAAATTTGGTTTTATGGTGGAACTTTGAACTGATCGGAAGTGTGGAGAATATTGAACAATTTACATGTTTTTGGATATAGCCATTTGTTGAACAACAAGAAGCCACAAACTAGAAGAACATGTATGATCATTATAACTTCGTACACCTGAGATGCAGATCCCGATACTTAGACACACCAAGAACAACTGACGCAAGTCCTTCAAACACAGAATATCCAACATCCGACCAAAGCACAGCCGGATACGACGGCACTAACGTAACACAACAACCGCGCAACATTTCACTGCCCTGCGTGCATGGGCTGTCAGAGAAAACATCTATCATTCTCAAACCTTTTCACAGAAAACCTGCATTTCACAACATTAATGATCTCGCGCCTACCTTCAAGTAAAAAAATCTTATCCCAAAAGAAAAAATGTCCTTATGTTGTCTACATCACTTCATGCATTGGGCTTATGGTGAAGTAAGTAAACAATGTAATTTTCTTGTAATCAGTCAAGAATAAAAATGAACGCAAAATGTTCAAAGACGCAGGATAGAAACTAAATAGAATTTCAAAAAGGTCGGAGTCAATTCAGTGAAGAAACTTCAAAAATATTTTAATTTAAGGAAGGTGTTCACAGTTTGTAGCAGGCAACACTCCAACTCTCTATAACATTTCACAGGATTTAGCAGGTTTGTTTCAGTTTATTTGTAAACAATCAAGACAGGAAAGTTGAACTTGAAAACTCTAAAACCTTGAACTCGATGGGGCCATCCATCATGCGAGGTGGATGGCAAAAGCTATTTATTGCTTAAAAATCTTTCTCTTTCATCGTGAATTTGTATTAGCTCCAGAAGAAGAGAATGCGATATGTGATATTTGTATTTTTATTGTTAGTCTGTACGTAAAAGCATGGTTTTGTGGGCCTTCTGCTACTGTAGCACCTTATTTGGATTTCAGGGGTTTGTCAAAACTTTATGAATATCGAGCTGTCAATCCCGGTATCTCTCGTGTTGCATTAAAAAAGCTAATCAATCATTTATGGCATTTAAGCTCTGAAACTGTCGCATTAGCTTTCTTTGATCCGAAATTTTCATCAGAATCAAAAATCAAAATGGTCAATGCTTTGAATCGCGAAACAGAATCATCAAATGAGAATGTGAAGCGAGTAAAAGTTCAAATCGATGAAATCCTAGAAATTATAAAAAATGGAATTGAGCAATTCGTTTCTTCCGAGAATAAATGATGTTACGGAAGATTTATCTTGAATAATGAATTCCTTAGGACAGAACCGACGCGCTAAAAGTTCCAATTTAGCCAAAAAATACGAAGAATTTCTTGACGAGTACAAATAATTCACGAGCCTAGTAGCGCTACTCCCGTGCGGGTAGTTTTTAATGCATCTAGTCCCATTTCTTCTGGGAAATCCTGAAATGATTTACTTATGGTCGGTTCGAAACAACAAAATGAATTAACAGCTGTTATCTTACGATGGCGAAATTATCGTTTCTGAATGACGGCAGATATTACTGAAATACTTCTTCAAATTCTAGTAGACCCGAAGAATATATATTTACAAAGGATAGTTTGTCTCCGCGAACCTTCTAGGCAACTGGTGGAATATCAATTGCTGAACGTTACTTATGGAATGGCGTTATCTCCTTTTTTAACAAATAGAGTTTTAAATAAATTAGCAGAAGACGAAGCTACTAATTTTCCTGAGGTCAGGTTCATCCTTAAACGCAACTTCTATGTGAAGGATGTCTTATTTGGATCGGATAATCTAGGTCAGGCCTTACAACTGCAGAAGGAACTAACGATGTTATTAGAAAACGTAGGATTTCCTTCATGTAAATGGTCAGCTAATGATTCTAGGTTAACTAAATTAAATGAACCTATGTCTGAAAACATGGTAGTTAGTTTGGGAGAACTTGAAGATGAAACGAAAAAGGTATTAGGTTTGAGCTGGTGTGCAAACTCGGGTGCTTTTTATTTTCAGTAAACACGCTACACGTTGAAGTTCCTACGAAACAAATAGTTCTTTCTCTCATAGCCGGACTTTTTGATTCTCATGAATGGTTAGCTCACGTTATCATTGTAGCAAAAATATTCATGCAGGAGCTTTGGTCAAAAATAGCTCTCATTTTACTACCAGTATTCCCCGATTAGAGCTGTGCGTGGCCTTACTATTAGTTCATTTTTTCAAAAACAAGTTGAGAAAGAAAGTAAATTACAAACTTATTCCATGTGTTGTTGGTCAGATTCGACTATAGTATTATCTTCGTCAAGTAAACAAGCATCCACCTGGCCTATGTGTGTAGCAAATAGAGTCTTTTTGTTACAATCAAGTATTCCTGAGGCTAAGTGGAATCACGTTCCAACGGCCTTGAATCCTGCAGGTAGTGTCTCTCGAGGTGTTACTCCAGATGAATTAATAAAGTATATCAGCCGAAGATTTAGAAAGAGAAAAGGAAAAATGTCAGTTGACTTACGCAAAAAAAAAAAACAAGGACAAAATAAAACTAAGTGGAATTCATCTCAATGTCACTAATGTAAAGAAATCTTCCTTCGAAAAACAAACGGAACGAGTTTCGTTATGGTCAGAACTATTTCGAATAACTGCCTATTGTTGTCGATTTATTTATCTTCTTATTAATCGCCGGAAAACTACTAAAGAACGATTTTTAACGTGTGAAGAAACTAATAGAACAAAGACCTTCTGGTTTCAATTTCTTCAAAACCAACAACTCTCAATAAAAATAAAGGCTCTTCAGAACAGTAATTCCTGCAATGAAGCTAGTGTTTTGAAAAGAATATTCCCATTTCTTGAAACGGATGGACTCTTAAGCGTAAAAGGACGTTTGGAAAACGCATTTATTCTCTATGATACCAAACATGCGATAATCTTGCCTAAATATCGTCTTACGAATTGAATAATAATAGAACAAGCACATCTTAGATCATTGTATGGTGGTGTTCAGCGCACTCTGCACATTTTGCGAAACAAATTCTGGTTACTAAAAGCGCGCGACTCAGTTCGTAATATAATTAACCAATGTATCACATTTTTCAGGCAAATAACAAAAATTCCACTTCAAATGATGGGTGACTTACTCGCTACTAGAGTGACAAGATCGCACCGTTAGAACATAGTGGTTTTGATTATGCAGGACCTATTCTCGTTAGATTAGGTATTGGGTATTGGGCATCGAAAAGGTTTGTTACGAAAAGAAGTCTACCCTCAAACCTATATAGCGATAACGGCACAAATTTGAAGGGTGCAAGTAAGGAATTAAAAATCACTTTCCAAAAATTACGGGATGACGAAAATTTACAAAACTTTTTTATCACTGAAAGCATAACGTGGCATTTTATTTCTCAAAAAATCCATCATTTCGGTGGATTGTAGAAGGCAGACGTCAAAAGTGTCAAGCACCACCTTCATAGAAAAGTTGGAAACAGGCCCATGCATAGCTCCCACTTAAGGATGTTTAAAACGAATTGCTCATTGCGGCTGGCGTTGCCACAAATGATTGTTACGAATTAAAGGAATGATATCAAAATTTACATTTATATTATTAAGGAATAATTTCATTGTACTGTTTACAGCACATTCTAACTAGATTATCTATTAGTCTAAGATCCCACTCCAAGAAATCTACGCTCATCTGTTTTTTCATCAAAATGCGGAAAAAATGAATGATCATCTATTGGTTAATGCATCGCGGCCAGGTTGCCTATCGAAATCCTGCTGAAGATAAGGTTAACAATGTATAGAATTCGTGAAAATAAAACAAGAATCCAACGATCAAATTTGGACAACCACCACAAGATGCTTCTATTGTAATTCCTAAAAACAAACAAAAATTGTTTCTTTGGACAAAAATAAAAAAGATTCATAAAGATGGTTATCCGTTGAGAATATTTATTTCAACTATTCAGACTCCCACGAAATTTTTAGAGCAAAACTTTAATTTGATACTCCAAGACTCCATTGAAACTTTAAAATACTATATTAAAAAAAGCTGAGAATTCGAAAAAATTATCATTCAAAAAACTTTTCCTAATTTGGATGTTGTTGCAATTTTTCCGAGTATACCCCTTGAATTAGTTGAACAGGCAATTTTAAATAGATGGGACAATATAAAAACACGCACTCGATTAAGTCAAAGAGGTTTTATTAAAGGGATAGTTTTTATTATGAACTCAACTTATTTTAAATTCAATGGTTCTTTTAATAGGCAAAAGTTTGTAAAAGTAATTACACGTCAGGATGGTAATATTATTACCAATTGGTATAGGAAAAGTACATATTCAGGTAGAATTTTAAATTTCTTCTCGGCTCATCCTTTACAAAACAAAATTGAAGTAATCAAAAACTTAGTTGACAGAGCTCTAGGTTTGTCCCAAGTTTCATTTCATAAAAAGAATTTGAATATTGTTAGGAATATCCTTTTTCTTAATCATTACCCACAAAAGTTAATTGAGAAACATATCACAATTAGAATTCAAGAAATCAAAAACAAACAAAATAACATTCTATTTACGGATAATGAGAAGGAATTGAGAGAATATAGTTCTGTTAATACTTTTTCTCTCCCTTTTTTTGGTCAAATTTCGAAAATTATTGAGTTTATGTTGAAGAAATTTAAGATTCATACTATTTTCCGTATACCATTTATAATGGATTTAATAATAACTTTTTTTAAAGATCCTTTAGATAAATTTGAAAAACGTGGTGTTGTTTACAAGATCACTTGCAAGATCTGTAAGATGGCTTACATGGGACAGGCTGGCAAACTTCTTAATACTAGGATGGAGGAACACAAAAGTGATGTTCGTTTGGGACGTTGTTATAAGAGTGTTCTTGCTAGACATACAAAAGCATTTGTTGATTGTGACCATGAGTTTGACTGGGATAATGTTGAAATTTTACATAGTGAAAGTAATGAGAGAAAGAGAGAATTCATGGAAGTGCTTTATATTAAAAAACAGTATAAGTTGTCTATTAATTTTAAAACAGATTTAGACAAATTTAACAAAACTTATTCTACTATGATCAATTACATTTAGCAATAGGGTTTCATGAATCTTGACTTTCTCTTATTTCTAATGTGTTTATAACGGATTTGCCTTTTGACCCACACTTAGATCTCAGGTATCGAGGAGAGAGCGGCGTCGTTTCGTCGTTGTTCCCACCTGCTCTAAATTTTTCTTACCTTGATAAGGGTGCTGTATGAGCTCCGAAACGTTTGTAAATATTATAAATGATTTCATATTGTGTTTTGATAATAATAAAAATAAAAAAAGACGATAGAAAGAAAAAAAAGAGAGTGAAGGGGATTTGGTTGGTTGCCTTCTCATTTTTCTCTCCTCTTTTTTATTTTTGTCCAAAGAAACACATTTTTTGTTTTTAGGAATTGCAATGGGAGCATTTTGTGGTGGTTGTCCAAATTTGATCGTTGGATTCTTGTTTTATTTTCAGGTATTCTATACATTAACTTGAGTATTGGACGTTAAATAGGATTTTGAATTTGATTTTAATCTAATTTAAAATTCTTAAATTTTAACGTTAACAAATCTCTCAAAAATTAATTTCATTTTGGAAATTACCCTTATTTGTTTTTTTAATTATTCAAGCGCCGTTTCGAAGATAAACATCTGTGCTTCTATAAAAACAAGGGTTGCCAACCCTCAGCTTGTTGCAACCCCTTGGCAGACTGCTTGAAATAGTGGAATTTTTATTAACAATCTACTCTATGTTTTTTCAATTATTTTTTTCAAAAACGAAGCTCGAATTTTTCCCTACAGTATGAAATAAGGTTGCCAAAGTAAAAGTTGTTGCCACTGGGGGTTGCCAGCCGATTTTTTATTTTTACGTTCGTCACTTCAAATACATCCGATTAATTATAAAATAATAATGAAAAAGCAAATTGAGGCAAAATGATAACAACTATTTACGTCAAAGCCCGAACGTCAAGTAAGCTATAGTTGATAGTATCACATACTAACGCACACGCATTTCCTCTCCACCAGTCGCCACTGTCGCCACGCTGCGTCCTTGTCTGTCGCACGGAATTGCGCGCGCATTCCTTCTCATTCGCTCTCGCCAGCAAGAGCGAGAATGGAATAATAAATCGGCTGGCAACCCCCAGTAGCGGCAACTTTTACTTTGGTAACCTTATTTGTAGGGAAAAATTCGAGCTTTGTTTTTTCAAAAAACATTTGAAAAAACATATGAGAGTAGATTGCTAATAAAAATTCTACTATCTCAAGCAGTCTGCCAAAGGGTTGCAGCAGGCTGAGGGTTGGCAACCCTTGTTTTTATAGTAGCACAGATGTTTATCTTCGTAACGGCGCTTGAATTAATAAAAAAACAAATAAAAGTGATTTGCAAAATGAAATGAATTTTTGAGTAACTTGTTAACATTATCTGCAGCAGGATTTCAATAGGCAACGTGGCCGCGATGTACTAACTAATAGATGATCATTCATTTTTTCCGCATTTTCATGAAAAAGCAGATGAGGGTAAATTTCTTGCAGTGGGATCTGCTACTATACATAAAATTGTATTTTTTCAATCTCACACGACTTTAGTTGGTAATAATAAAGTCCATTTCTTCTACGTCAGAGGTTTGATGTGTTTCGTTCTTTTGTATAAGAACGAGGCGGGCGGTATGTACACGTGGGTGAAATTTTAATGTATAAGACCTGTCTGAGTGACGTATGAATGCGTAACGTTTTCTTCCTTCCTAATTATCGATCGACTGAAACAAATAATTTAGTACAAATGGAGAGAGAAAAGTTAGCCTCGTGCGTGCGGAATTGGTCACCGAATTTCGCAGTAAGTAAAATAATTGTTCTAATCTACTTTAAAATGCTTTTAACAATTAGTGTAATAAACAGTGAAATATATTTATTGAGCTGGCAAAGCTGTCTTATTTCTATACCACCCTGGGCATGCAAGGGTTTAGGAGGGTCATTAGGGAGGGATTGACTACTCATTATTCCCTACCCCCCCCCTCCCTAGGCGGTCCCTCCTCGTGGTAATGGACTAGCAGTTTTACTGGGAACTTTCCTACTAATTGTCCGTCTTCCGTTCCTAACTCGAACACTGACGGTCCTACAGCGCGGACTACGATGTACGGTCCCTGCTTTTTGCCCCCGAATCCTCTTGTTACCTCCTTTTGGGCTGAGGACGTTACTTGTGCTTTGCGCATTACCTTGCCTCCCTCCTTAAACACCGCGTGTCGCCGCCTTTTGTCGTAGTTTATCTTCTGGCGGTCGAACGCATTTTGGTGGTGTAAGGAGACCAGATCTTGGAGCTCCTTCAGTTTCACCATTATTTGCCTCCACTCCTCGTATTCGGGCGGGGGCAATTCTGTTGGTTCTTCCATTCTTCGGCGCAGGCTATTATAAGGTTTTGGTTCCCTACCTAGATTCAAGTAGGCCGGGCTGAACCCCGTGGTACTTTGTACGGCCGTGTTGTAGGCGAACCTAAAATCCTTAAGCTATACTTCCCACTGCCGATGGTCCTGAGCTACCTATGCGGAAATCATTGTTTTGAGGGCTCGATTCACTCGCTCAACAGGGTCCGCCTGTGGATGGTACACCGGAGTAAACGAGTGTCGAATTCCGTAGGCCTCTGTCAACCCTTGAAACGCTTGGTTGACGTATTCTATTCCATTGTCCGACACGAGCACTTTCGGTGCCCCCCATCGGTTTAGAATATGGTCCTCGAAAGCTTTGATAATGACCTCGGCATTGGCTCGTCTCATGGGCGGCAGTTCAACCCATTTAGTATACAGGTCTTCGAATACCACCAAGTATTCGAATCCCAGTGCTGTCTTTGGCCAAGGACCCATCACGTCCGTGACCACTACGGTCCAAGGCTGCTGCACTACCCTGCGACCCATCAGGCCCGCTGCTGGTCTCTGATCAGCCTTGATTCTCTGGCAGGTGTCGCAGGAACGTACCCACAGAGAAATGTCGCGATTTATGCCTGGCCAGTAATACTGAACCGATGCTCTCCGGTATGTCTTGTCAATGCCCAGATGTGCGGCCTGTGGATCGTTGTGTACTTCGTCCAAGATTTCTTGCCTTCTCTCGGCTGGTACTACCAACTTCCACGCCTCTAGGTCTTCGATTATCGGGACTATCAAGGGATTTGGACGGTACCGGTATAATATTACGTCAACAATTTTCCACCCATGGAACTTTCTTGGGGTTTCTTCTACCTCCCGCAGTCGTCTACGATACCACTCGTCCTCCACCGGCTCCATGGCAGCTATGGGGATTGCTACTTCCTCCTCGAACATCCGAGAGAGGGCGTCAGGCACGTGGTGCAAAGCCCCTTTCCGGTGTACGACCCCAAAATCGTATTCGAGGAGGTCAAGTGCCCATCGCGCCAACCGACCGGTTGGATTGTAAAGGTTATGTAGCCATCGCAACGAACTGTGGTCGGTGATTACCGTGAAGTGAAACCCCTCCAGGTAGTGACGGAATTTTCTAACCGACCAAATCACGGCTAAGCATACCTTCTCTGTGACCGAGTACTTTCTTTCTGCATCCGACATCGTCCTACTCGCCGTTTTGCATTTGCGTTAAAACTGCCCCGAGACCAAAATCGCTCGCATCGGTCTGGAGCACGAATGGGACTTCGAAGTCGGGATAAGTCAAAATCGGTGCTGTCACAACTTGTTCTTTAAGCTTAGCGAACGCGCTTTCCTGTTCGGTTCCCCATTCCCATGGGACGTTCGTTCTAAGTAGCTTATCCAGTGGTTCCGCGTCGGTCGCAAAATCGGGTATAAATCGGCGGTACCACGACACCATTCACAAGAACCGTCTCAGTTGCTTTATTGTTCTTGGGGCTGGGTAGGATTAAAGAGGCTCAACCTTGTCCGGATCGACCTGCAAACCCTTTCGATTCACTAGGAACCCGAGATAACGTACGGTCGGTCTCTCGAATTCACATTTCTTTGGGTTTATTGTCAGTCCGGCACCTTTCAAGCGGTCTATTAGTCGTGCTAACCATTCTTACTTGTACGTTAGGCTCCATATCCGGCCCTATGAGGGAGTCTACCAGCCGCTGGAATGTCGCAGGGGCCCCTGACAGTCCAAAGGGCATCCTTGTGCACTGAAAGAGCCCCATTCCAGGGATTGTAAACGCTGTGTACTCCCTACTATCATCAGCCATCGGGATTTGGTGGTACCCCCACTTTAAATCTAGGGTCGTTATATATTTCACGGCGCGAAGTTGCTCAAGGACCATGTCCATCTTCGGCAAAGGGTACGCATCCGTTTTGGCTACCTTGTTGAGCCTACGGTAGTCCACGCAAAATCTATATGTCCCGTCAGCCTGTCGGGCCATTACTACGGGACTAAACCATCCGCTTTCGACGGCTCTACTATTCCCTCGGCTAACATTCGAATCACCTCATCTTTAATATTTTTCAGGACCTTCGGGGACACTCGATAATACCTCTGTTTTATCGGTGGGTGTCCCCCGACGTCTATGCTATGAGTTATGCGATCCGTTGCTGGAAGTACCTCAGGAGGGGAGTTAATAATCCGGGCAACTAGCGTGTCCAGTTCCTGTCGCTTCTCAGCTGTTATTTCTCTGAGGCCGCAACACTGGTCTAATGTTGTCGGATTTTCGTGCCTCCTCTCCACTTCCAGTTCAGTACCCTCCTCGGTATAGTGGTGGACCAATTCCGGATAGTCCGCCATATACCAGGCTCGTTTACTGCCATCGTCTACTATTCCGAATATGTGGATGAAATCCATACCCAAGAATGCTTGTTCTCCCATGCTCGGGACAATATGGATCTTCATCATTCGCGAAACACGATCGATTTCGATAGGGAGACAACACGTGGCCTGGACTTGAATAACGGTACCGTCAGCCGCCATAACCGCTTGGTTCGGTATCGTGTGCAATGTTGCCTTTAACGTTCTGCTATAACCAAGCCAATATCTCCCATTACCGTTCGGGATGCCCCGCCGTCAATCAAAGCGAGGACCTTAGGGGTATTGCCAATTCGGGCAGTCGTAAAGACTCGCAGGGTAAGCCTTTTGTCCTCCCTTCGGGGCTCCTTTACTTCTAATCGCAGTGGCAAAGACGAACCTTCCTCTGTCGGTACTATGGGTGACTCCTTTGACTTCATAAGGGCTAATATTACCTGATTCTCTTGCCAGGGGTTCTGTTTGTCTCTCACCCTCGTTCTTGTGTTAAGAAGGATGGTATCTTCGACTTCCACCGTGCGCGTTACCGGGGTCTGATTCACCGACGTCGACGGTATCTCTATGGGAGGAGGACTCGCCTTCCTGGCTACCCCCTCCACTGTCGGGTCCGTCGACTCGAATCTGCCCCGTTCCGGTGGGTGCCCTTCGTCTTGTGGGGTCAATCCGGGGCTGGAGGAAGAAGACCTGCCCCCTAGGCCTTCTCCCTCCTTCTGTTTCGCGGACAGTTCGCACTCTTTAGTGGTCACGTCCTCCGTACCGCACCGACGACAATAATTACGCCTTCGGTTCTTCGGACACCCGATTTGGAAGTGACCCTTTTGTCGACAGTTCCAACATTCGACCTCCGAGTTATCTCCCTTCCTACCCGAGATGGACGACTCAGAGCCCCCTTTTGGAGACTGTTCCGACTTTCCCGCAGACGATTTTGCTGAGTTCTTACGGTTCCGAGGGTTCCTATCCTTACGTCTGTTGGATCCCTCGGACTTGGGCTTATTCTTGGATTTGTCTCTGCCTAGTGTCGGGGTGATAGCGGCCACAGAACTGTTCTTTTTAGGCGGTGGGCCCTTCCCCTTATACGCATATTCTGGGATAAGGGACTTCTCGGGGGACGGAGGAGCTATATCCTCACCTATCGTGGATATTACGCGCTCGTACTCCGCCGCTAGGACCGCCAGGCCGTTATAGTCAGTAAATTCGTAACGCCTGATGGCCCTCCTAAAGTCGGATCTGAGGTTCGCGTACACCCGGTTCATGTGGACCTCGATGTCCATTGGTCTGGTCGAGAGCTGGTCAAGCCCATACATGCAGGTCAGGTAGTCTGCCACCGGTTCCTCTTGGCCTTGCCTGTGTGAGAGGATCTGCTCTTCCAGCCTTTCCTGGCAGAATGCATCCCGGAAGAGCATCGCAACTAACAACTCCTCGTCCGTGAGGAAAGAGGCGGCTCTGCGCTCTTCGACCCTCCACAGGAATTTGTCCACACTTGAGCCCTTTTGTCCGTTGAAGCTGACCTCCCCCCTTCCACGATTCTTGTTACGTCCCTTGGTTTACTGAGGGGTCGCATAGGGCCTCGCCCCCATCCCTGAGCATACCCGTGACTCGTGGTGGCTTCCGGCTCAAATTCACGTGGAGCTCTTCGCCCAAGTGAGTGTCTTTGCGCATAGCCCTCATATTCCCGTTCCTCCTCCCAGCCGTGGGAGTACCTGTTCTGCGGGACGCGACTCTGCTCTCTATACTGCCGCCATGGCTCCCGATACGGCCCATCTCGTCCCTGTCCGATCGTTGGGACGTATTGCTCTCTATTGTTCTGGGTAGACCTAATATGCGCGCTACGGTCTCGTCGTGTGGTCTCCTGCCCCCATACCCTGTGGCATACGGTCTATACTTGACTTCTCTTGGCTCTAAAAATTCTTGTGACCCGTACTATTCTGGCCCTCGATTACCCCTTTCGACGCGGCTCCGTCTACGGACTGTGTTTCGCTATTAGCCGTGCTTTCCGGTAAACCGAAGTCTTCCCGATAGCTACCCTGCTCTGACTTCCTCTCATTAGGATCGTAGGGATCCATTGTCCTATCTTAAGTGGAAGACGATTCCCTAAAAAAAAAACATAATACCCCGAAAAATTTCCGGGACGCGTTCGGACTTCTCATAAATTTCCAAAATTTCTACGGGCCACCGAAATTTTCCTAAAAATTTTCTAATTCTGGAAGCCGTTTCTAAAGTGTCCGAAAAAATTCACTAATTACCAAGCATCTTATCGAAACACCTAACAAAAATACAAAACAAAAGATCCTTCTTTATCCTTGGTAAGGTCGTTCAAACATTCGCAATTTCTTTAGTTTCACAGCGAGAACCAAAAATAATTTTCAAATTTGCAGTATGTTACCTTCAATTCTGTAAGTCACCGAGAAATTCCGGAAATCCTCTTAAATTCTGTGAAATTCCCGAAAAATTCCGAGAGTTCTCTTAAATTGTGTCAAATTCCCGAGAAATTCCGAAAGTTCTCTTAAATTCTGTAAAATTCCCGGGAAATTTCCGAAAATTCTATACCTTCTTCAACTCACTGCAAATTTCCGAAAGTTTTCTCGAATTTTGAAAAATTATCTACAGCTTTGAAAACACTCGTAATTTCCCTAAGCCAAATTTTCTAGCTTTGGAAACAGTTGCGAAAAGTACCAAAAATCACTTATTTTCGTGTGTCGTTCTTAAATATTTTCAGGTTTCGTTGTGTTCTGCGCAAATATCCATTACCTGATTTATTTGCGCAGGAAGAGAACAAAATTTTGATACCAGGTTGAAAGGGGGTGGGGGTTGGGTGGTGTTGTTTTTAACAAGCGAGAGCCAAGCAAATGTGAAAAAATCACAAAAATCAATAAAAGTCCTTTATAAGCAGATAAAAGCACTATTCTTTATCTGGTCTGTCGCTTCCGTCTCTCGTCATTATTCTTTGTTCCCCCCTTCTCTCTCACTCCGAATTTTGGTCACCGTGTGACCGCCCCACGTAGGGCGCCACTTATAACGAGGTTTTCCAATTTTTTCGTGTACAACCTGTTAATCACGCCTGACCGGGGATGGCCCAGGATGGAAAACCAGGTTACTAAAAATGAAATGTGGCTGCCACTTACCTATCAACCGCGACACCAATACCGGAGTAAACCGAGTTCGTGGGCTACACTTTTTCAGCCCACGAACAACCCGCGAAGCTCGTTGATTCTTATTTACTCCAGGCGCCAGATAGGTTACCCTATCCGAGCCCGGCTGGTTCCGGCCCCGTCGCGCTCGACTGGTCGACTAGCTCGCTCCCAATATCACATGAGACAAACAAGAGGGGGTGGGAATCGCGTGAGTGAGTGAGAAGTTCAAACTTTTATAAAAACAAGTAAAAGCAAACACTTTTTTTATGCCCGGAGGCATAAAAAACAGATCGGGCTGAGAGAAACTTTTACAGGACTAGTGAAGGCCACCTACCTTGCAGCCACCTCGCAAGGTCTTCCTTCTTTTCCGTTATTCCTTCAAAAAATATCCCATCGTGCTTTCCAAAATGGCTACGGAATTTATACTTGAGCTGCGGAACGTCCGACCACACCGCCGCCAAGCCAAGAGCACAACTCACGAGAGAAGCGTGCTTCTCTCCGCTTCCTTCCGTTACTTTCCTCTCGACCCGCGATTCCTGCGTGTCGAGGCTGCCGATTGGTTGGTTGCAGTAGAAAAAGGCTCGCTTGTCGATCTCGACCCATGGGTGCCGTTGTACCATCGCTGCTTGCTTATTGGGTCCGTCGGCCGGGCTGCTCGTCTCCCCATTGGTCTTCAGCATACTAGTTACAACATGGCCACCTTTTAGTTATATTAAGATGGCTGCCCTACAGTTACCTTAAAATGGCCGCCTTCTAGCTATCAATATGGCTGCCTTCCAGTTACTTTACAATGGCTGACTGTTTGACCTTAGCATTGCAGGGCCGACCCGCTACGTCGTGATACAGGGTTGGTGGAGTCCACTACGTACTGCCTTCGATGCTGCGAGTGAAGCTTAACGATGTATCATAGCAGGGTTGGTTCGGCCTGACCCGATGATCCACTTGGTCCTGGTACTTGCCGCTGGTATCGGCGCTACTTGTCTTGCGTGACGGTGCTGCACTCTCGTTACTTGTCGGTGGTGTCTCATCCTCTCGTACTAGTTCCTTGGTGGCTACTAGGTTGGCGACTGTACACGTCGTCTGCCCTATGTTTACTACCTGTCAGTTCTGTCAGTCGTATGATCGCTAGTCTAGCTATTTGAGGATACCTTGGGAGGTCTGTGATCGCTTGTTACATAATTGTAAGGATAAAATTACTTAAATGTTACTTAGCCTAAACCTGACTCTTGGTTGGACGGTAAGTCTAATATTTTCAAGTTACTTTCAGCCGTCCTTTCCTCCCTTTCGGAAGTTAGGTACGGCTTCGGCGAGTTCCCGGAAAGTGGTTTTACATCTTTCCAAATCCCTTGTACAAAACTTCGTGACAATATATATATATATATATATATATATATATATATAAAAAGAAAGTTAAGCAACCGCCGCAGGGTCCCGCGGTAAATCACACCTATGGCCACGTCTCACAACCGTGAGATGGGTGGTCAGAGGCAACGACAAAATCACAACGACAGGCCGGCGAAACCCTCGTGTGTCTTGAGGACACGAAGCGACCCAAGGATGACAGCTTTCTGCATCCATCTCGCAAGTGCCTTGGCATATTTTTGGCATGCGGGTATGGCTTTAAGGTTACGAACCAGTGATAGTTTCGCACCTCCGAGAGATGAATATATATATATATATATTGTAATATTATGGGGGTAATTCAAATATTGTATTTTCAAATACCGTATATTTAAAGAGAAAAGGGGAAAAGGGGGAAGTTTTTTGAGAATAGGGAAAAAAGGGGGAATTTCAAGAAAAACGGGGAAACTAAGAAAAAAAGGAAGAATGTGCACTCTGTATATTATATATATTTTTACGTTTAATTTATTAAGCGATTTATAATGAAAATGAAATGAAATATTTTTAATTCGTTTACTTAAAAAAATTGTATGCCTTCAAATTCAAATGCTTTTATATGAAAAAATTGTATACCTTCAAATTCAAATGCTTTTATATATTAATATAAATATATTTTTTCACTCATTAATCTTGTCAATCACTTTTTAATAAATTATTCCTTCCAATACTTATAAGTATCTTCAATAATATATTCAATAAATAGTTTTTATTCAATTCTAAACTATTTTGATGCCATTTTTACATTAATTTATATCTATATAATTTATTATAAATAAATTAGAGGTAAAATATATCTTTTTCGGAGAGAGAGGAAATTTCTAGATGAATTAATAAAAAAGTATATTATAAGGCTGATTATTAAGGTTTAAATATTATTTTTACTATTATTAATTAAATAATATCAGTGAATGTTTCAAATTTGTAACAATTACAATTATTTATAAAACTAATTAATTACATTAGCAAAATAAATAGAAAAATATGAATATAATTCATACTGTTTTCAAAATACTCATCTTTATATTCAATTTTCCTAATAATAAATTACATGGTTTCATGAGTTTTTTATTATTAATAATTAAAGCTGCGCTTATTGTTAATGAAAACTATGCTCTTCTTTTATTTTTATGAAAAGTATCAAGTTTTAAATGAATTTTAGTATTTGTGCTATACATAACAATGCTAAAACAGCACTACCTGATCGGCGCGCAATCTATTGGATTTATTTGAACTACGATACCCCTCCGGATGCTAAGAGAACAGAAAGAGTGGGGGCGATGCATAGGGCTGGTTTTTATCATATCAGAGTTACCAACTCCGATCTTCTCTATCGACTCTATCAAATTGTACCCTGTTTAACCAAGTGAGTAACAGGCGGCTGGCAGGTAAGCCACCTTTCATTTTAATTCCCCAACTCAAACAATTAGGGGAACAGGGCGCGCTTTTGGACCTTTAATTTTAGTTCCCGGGAAGTTAAGGGCAGCAGGGCGCGTTGCGGTAAGTCAGTCGAATTCAAAATATCTTTGATGGCATTAGAGTTCCTCTAGGGAGAGTTGTGTCACCGCTTACTCCGCTTCTGATTGGTGCCGCGAAAGCGGAATCGGATGTTTTGAAATTGGCGCGACTTTCAAGTCAAATTTAATGTTCAGACACTGATTGAATAGTAAATAATAGTTTCTCACATGTTACAGTCAAAATGTACCTGCAATCGTGAAAAAGTAAGGTGCATTTCCGACTTTTGTTACATTATTCATTGAAAATTAAAATCATACCTCACAAACAGCTGGTTTCGAGTGAGGTATACAATAATCTCGATTAATACTCTCCATCCATAATTGCTTAAGCTTAGGATCGTTTGAAACTTGTTTTAAGCAAAAACTTCGGCCAGAACTATTACGGCAGTAGAGAATGCAACACGACACTATTTTTTTTTCATTAAAAAAGTGTATTTTCATAACAAACACTGCATGAAAATATATGACACATAACCTTTTCTTAAAGTTTGGCTTCTTCTTCGTTTTTGTTTTTGGCTTTTAGATTAAAGTTTTGCTGAGTGAGACATCTAGAATACTTTAAATGTTTCGCGCTTCGATACGTATTTCCGATTCCGGTTTCGCGTCGGCTAGTGGAGGGGGTAACGTGACACAACTCTCCCTAGAGGAACTCTAGATGGCATGAGCAATCTCCCACCTCATCTCTGGTAGTACTTCGTGGTTGTGGCTTGTGGCTGTGATTTTGTTGGTTATGTAGTTCTGTACTGCAGTCTTTCAAATAAAGGCAAAATTAAGTGAATGAGAAACGTAAAATGGGAAATAGAATGATAATTATCTTTAATTTCCTATTTTTCGTTTCTTATTTGCTTCATTTTGTCTTTATTATTCCTTTTTTGTTGAATTATTTTTGTATTCAACACATGTAAGGAAGGGGCATATACATATATAAAGACCAACCCATGCACGCGCCTGTAGTTCTCTGGCTCATAATAGATGGCGCGGAATATCGCCATTTATTTCCCACAGAGTTGATCGAGCCTGAGTGCAGTCAGTGTTGCCGTTTACAGTACAATTGTACTCAAAAAGTACATTTGGTGAAATTTGAGTACGTAAGTACCACAATCACAATTTGAGTACACTTTACTTTGTACTCTTTTTTTTCAAGTACATTTCAGTACAAATGCTGAATTTGTGTCCTTAAGTTTTTATTTTTTAATACGTTTGAAATTGGTGCGTTGGACATTGCGCCTAATGTACCACTGCGATTGGCCGATGCCGTTAAGTACTTTCCGCAGTTAATGATAAATCAAAAGTGTGCATTGTGCTTGCTTTAACCGTAGCAGGAAGCTTTAACGAGAGTGGAAGAGATGGAGCAAACTGCCGTCTCCTTCACTCTCGTGGTTCAAGACTTCAGAAATGTGCAGTGGGACTCCGGGCCGTGTCGAAACTCGAAAGTCGAAAATCGAACGGTCTTCTTTTTCTAAGGCTTGGAGATAGAAAGAGAAGTCCGTTTGACTTCGAAACGGTCCCAGAGTCCCAGTTCCCACCGCAGTACCCTTTGTGTACCCGGGTTCGTGGTTCGAATGGTTCGATTTCGTATCGTATTCGTTTTGCAGTTCGTACGGATCACAGGCCGAACAAATCTGATCGATGGAAAATGGAAAGATTTAATATAATTCAACTTTTTATAGTAAGTATAAAATCTGTTTCATGGAATAAAAATATATTTCAATATCATTTTATTTCACTTATGAAAAATCTTTGACTACTCGTCCCGAATTTTGGGATGACGAGCCACTTCAAATATGTTATGGCTTTAGTGGCTTCAGTTTATACCTTTTTGCAGCATACAAACCTTTCCTTTAGATGTTAATTGATGAAATTTCAGAAAATTTGTACCAATTGTCCCACAATTTTCGCAAATTTTGTAAAATTTGTATATAGTATTGCATATAACTATAGATATATTATGCCGATAATTGTACGATTTTAAAGAAATCAGTAACAATTAAAAGATGTCAACAAGTTTTAAGTAATTTTCACTATCTGACAATCATTTTCACATATTATTTCTTAATTCAATAAAGAATTATTGTAGGTTATTCTGTTACACGGGCAATTCAATGAGTTCTTGGAGGATATCGAAATGGATATGTAAGTTTAGTTCCTTTGATCTTTTGATGAACGAAGATATAATAGATTTTTGATTTCGAGTATACCTACTATCGGCGCGAAAATTATAGGCATCTGCCTTTGAAGCTTAACAGCTCAGCCAAAAAAATGCTAGAGTAATAAGTGAATAGCCATTTGAAAGCTGCAAGTGTTTCACGTAAATGAGCCCGAGCACGTTAATGTAAAAAAAATTTTGTGCTTTGCAGACTGAAAAATGTAAAAAAAAGTAAGGAATTTTGGGCACATTTAAGAAGAGTCAAGTTTAGAGCACTATTTCATATACAGGAGGCAATGGGAAAAATTTGAAAAAATTCATGAATATGAGGAAAACATTTGTGAACAAATTGCAGTTGGCAAATTTGAGAAATAATAAAAATTGTTGCTTAAAATTACAAAAATGTACAACCATACTATCTTCGGTTCTAATAAAGATATTAAAGCGATTCAAACTGTAACGGATAGGCTCTGTAATTATTTACAATCTCCCGGAAGGATGTGATTGTTTTATTTTTGGTGGAAATCGCGATATTTTTAGACATTTTTTTTGTTGGAAAACAAGTGTCAGAAAACTGCGGGGATCCTTTTTTTTTGCTTCCGACCGCTCGTGCCTTTCTTCGACTCGTGCTTCTGAACTCTTGTCCAGACATTTGACGCCTCCTCCGACCAGTGCCCTTTTTCTTTCATTCGTGACATAAATTTGTGTATATAGTAAATGCAATTGGTCGTTAGGCTTGTAGATAAAATAATTGTAGGCTACGATCGAGGTCGAAAAAACTTTGTTTCCAAAATTGTTTGTGCTCTTTTTATAAAACCACGGGACATATGGTAAAGTGTGCACAACATTTTATGTGTGTTATACTGTTATTAATTCTCGAAATGAACCTGCAAAATACACATAAAGAAAAAATACAAGCAAAAATGAAACAGTTTTTTTGATAAAGAAAAAGAATTTTCATCAAAAGAGTTACATTTTCCGCAAAGCAGCTAAATTTTCGACAAAATATATAAATTTTTAACATAGTGGATGAGTTTTCAACTAAATAGTTACATTTTTAACTAAAAAATGATGCATTTTCAATGAAAAATGTAATAGTTGATATTTCTTCTAACAATTATTTTTCAGTGAAGAGAGAAAAAACGTCCAACATATTTTAAAATTTTCAAACTATAAGACAATTTCTTTGAAAATGGGTTGAATCCTCAAGCAAAACGTATGAAAAAGATGAGTTTTGAAAGAAAAGAGACGAATTTTTCACATAACAATTCAATTTTCTAGCAAGACTTTTAAGAAAAAAATTGAATTTTATCCGAAAAATAAACATTTTAAGCAAAAAACCTGAATTCTCAAGTAAAAATTTGGCAGCAGATTGTTTTCACCAAAAATTAATGTAAACCTTCAACCGATTTTCCAATTTGCAGAAAGTAATGTGTACGAAGTTACGCGTATTTCAATGTTGTGCTTTGTTTCTCAAATGAAACCTCAATTTTTTCTCCCCATCTATATATTTATCGTCTTCTTTCTGATTCTGATATATTTTATTGTCTTATTTTGAAATCCACCCTAAAATTTAAAAAAGGTTTTACAATAACAAAATGGCGCATATTTTTCTGAAAATATTAAAAGTCCAAGTTACTTCACTTAAAGAAATACGGCACTGGTCGGAGGAGGTGTCAAATGTCTGGGCAAGACTTCAGAAGCACAAGTCGAAGAAAGGCACGAGCGGTCGGAAGCAAAAAAAAGGATCCCCGCAGTTTTCTCACACTTGTTTTCCAACAAAAAAAATGTCTAAAAATATCGCGATTTCCACCAAAAATAAAACAATCACATCCTTCCCGGAGATTGTAAATAATTACAGAGCCTATCCGTTACAGTTTGCAGTTTGAATCGCTTTAGTATCTTCATTAGAACCGAAGATAGTATAGTTGTACATTTTTGTAATTTTAAGCAACAATTTTTATTATATCTCAAATTTGTCAACTGCAATTTCATGAATTTTTTCAAAGCAGCTTTCAAATTACTATTTACTTATTACTCTAGCATTGTTTTTCGCTGAGTTGTTAAACTTCAAAGGCAGATGCCTATAATTTTTGCGCCGATAGTAGGTATCTTGAGGCCCCAAACTCAAAATTGAATTGCATTGTATCATTTTTTCATTTAGAAAAAAGGAATGTTCGCAGTAAATAAGCAATAAGAATGAGCCTTTTTTAAATTTATTAATTTGAATTTCGCGCCAAAGTGTGATAGTATGCGGCTGTGCCGCAACGCTGCCATCGAAAGTACAATTTTGGAATTCTGAGTACACTTTTCGAGTACAAACGCAATTTTCATTGTGGCAACCACGAAGGAATATTAAGGGTGGGGAGTGGGACCATCGACGTACAAGAATTCGTTAATGCTTGCCACGAATGAAAACTCGTATGCCCGGTCGTGCACATGCGCACTGGCGGTTGCCATGCCAACGATGTCAACACGTGTTTGAAGTTTCGAACTTGTGTTTTGTTTTGAACATTTCTGTGCTGCCGGTTTAGTAAAATAAAATTGTGAATGTGAATGTTTCAATGTTTCTTAAATTTTTTGGATCAATGGAAATGTATTGCAATAATTCCGCAAACTGACCAATGCTATTTATTGCAATGTATTTCGAAAAGGGCATCACGTTATCATCGAAGTAAATTTTAACATGTCAATCAGGAAATTGTAGTACGTACACTTTCTAGATCCTTTTCGTATTTTTGATGCCATTTTCCTTCTCGATTTTAATTCAGGAACGTGATATACACTCAACAAAATAAAAGCACAAACGAACATAACCTACATATGCATCGAGATGTCAAAATATAATGTAGGGGAGTGGGTATAACAGGTGACTGCGAAAACAGCTCTGCGCATGTGCACGACCGTGCATACGAGTTTTCATTCGTGGCAAGCATTAACGAATTCTTGGACGTCGCTTGTCCCACCTCTGCTCACCAAACACATGGGGACGGCGACTGACACTTGTGGCCTCTAGGGTCGTTAGTGCGCGTGGAGATACACGAGATGACGGTTTCAACGGCGGTAACGTCTGCTATTCGAATTATATCAGTCCTTCCTAACGCAGAGTTGAGGTGTTAGCTTAAAGCACTATTTTTGAAATGCCAGGTGTAAGAAGCAAATCGCTTTCCAAATAACAAAAAACTAAGGAAATTATAGATAATGCCTTTGTCTGCGCCCAAGGTATATCTCCACTCACGGTGCTGCCCTCTAAGCTGAGCTTGACAAATCGCCGTCCCCATAGGGTGATACCACTCCTTACTATTCCTTCGTGGTCCTTCCTAATGCAGCGTTGAGGTGTTAGCTTAAAGCACTATTTTCGAAATGCCAGGTGCGCATGCGGCAATTGGGTGTAAAAATAAAGAAGCAAATCGCTTTCCAAATAACAAAAAACAAAGGAAACTGTAGATAATGCCTTGTGCCTGCGTACAAGGTATATCTCCACTAACGGTGCTGCCCTCTAAGCTGAGCTAATATATAGATAATATAAAATATTAAAAAATATATAACTTATTATCCTTGTAATGTAGAAGAAATATGGATAACATAACCTCTCAATGCACATGAAAAATTGTACCTTTTAACGCAAATAAAATCAAGTACCTTTGCCTGAAAAGAAAAAAGAAGTTTGTTTTGGGTCTCAAAGCACAAATAAATAAATGCAAAATATCGATATCATAGTCTGTATTATGATAATATCAGTTTTTATAATTCGTATATACATGTACGTAAATGTTTAAAAAACCTCTTTACTGTACACAGATAAACATATTCACACCTTATATTCGTATGAAATAATGAATTTACAATATATAATAAATAAATAAAGATACAAGTTTTGCAACGTATAATTTAAAATGATATAAGCATATGACACGAAATTCTACAGCTGTAATAACATGAAGGATATTTCAAATATCGCAATTATAGGATTGATTATAGAAAAAATTATAGGAATATTTATAGGAAAAATTATATAAATAATTATCGAAAAAAGTATAGGAAAATAATTCTAGACATGGATAACTTAAAAATATTGAAATAATTATCGCCAAAAATAGAAGAAAGTATAAATGAATAATGTATTCTGAACAATTCACACAGAAATGTATATAAAGAATTGACATATTGAAAGAAGTTTTGTCAATGGTTCATGTAATACTGTGTAAGTATTTCAAAATAAATCATTAATTTATACATCCACATTTTGAAATAATTATTTCAATATCTTTATATCATTCATTCCTGTAATTATTTCCCTATAATTTTTCCTAAGATTTTTTCTATAATCATTCCTGAAACTTTTCCTATAATAGCGAAAAATTATAGGAAATTCATTATATGAAAATCATCATAGGCTTATGCGTCATGATTTTCCGATCATACTTAAGGGTAATGCTATTTCACGTTAAAACTGTATCAATTGTGTGAGTATTACAATGTTTGCAGTTGACACCAATTCACAAAGCAGACTTTACGATAAGAAGAGAATAATTGAGAAAAATTCTGAATCTAAATGTCCATGAATAGGCGATTTTTTCGCGAGCTTGGTAACTTCATTGCTTGGAAAATTCGTCTTTTTGGTTCAAAATTCAACTAGTTTACTTAAAGATTCACTATTCCAGTTGAAAATTCATCTTTTTTATTGAAAAATTATATTATACTTGAAAATTTATATCTTTGTTCCAAAGTGCAATTACTTTTTGGAACATTTTTTTTTTGTCAACTATTCCTTTTTTGGTTGAAGTATGATATTTTTAATAGGGAAATTGTTTTCGTAGATGCGAATTGATATTCTTGGTTTAAAATTCCATTATTTAAGTTGGAGATTCATAATTTTAGTAATCAGAGATATAATCCACGGAAAATATGTAAAAAAATTAGACATATATACGTGCAATCTGGAACTTGACTTAGTAGGTTATGTTTACAATTACAGCTACTTTGTACACTTATTAAAGTACACTTACCAATATGTATAATACAACTTTATAATACACCAAAATATTTATATTTGCCGGATGGCCACGTTATATTCACTTTAGTACCCTATTAACACCGAATGTTGCCTCAATATTGCATCGGTATTGCCTGAAACATCTGAAACATTGCACGAAACATCGATGCAACATTGATGCAAGAAATCGATGGCCGCTTTTTGAGACATTCGGCCGACAGATTTGAAGCTCATAGTACGCAAACCGATGGGTAGGTGTCGCTGCTCGACAAGTCTAATAGAGTGATGCGGTGGAAATCTGCATTACCGGCTGAGTACAGTGCAGAGAGAGAGAGAGGGGTGGGAGGGAGAGAGGGAGAGAGAGAGAGAGAGCGAGAGAGAGAGAGAGAGAGAGAGCATTTGAGAGCATTTGAGATGTAGTCCTATCTCTTTCTAGATACAGCTGATTGGTTGAGAGTATTTTCGATGGGTGGAACTGAATCCTGGAATAGAAAAAGGCCTCTCAAATGTGTTCTCTCTCTCTAAAGCTTATTTCCGTTCTCCCCATAGCGTTCTCGATCCATTTCTATATATCGATATCGATCCAAAACTCAATTCTTTTCCCACTATGAAGGGGTGCTATCTACAAACTTCCCCGCGTGAAAACATTCCGTGGCAGTCTTGAAACATGCTACAGCCAGTACATTTTTGTTGAGTCCTCTCTATGAACGCAATACTAGCCTGGCGCTACATTGGCGCTGTCTAGATTTGCTACGTGTTTAATTCAAACCTTTCTGCTGTCTA
>CAKNYM010050112.1:0-12663 GCA_932195095.1 Andricus curvator | reverse complement strand
GTTCATGAAGCAACAAAATGTACCCCGTATGAATTAGTTTTTGGAAAACTAGCTTGATTACCTTCCAGTGAACCCCCGCCAGAACACGAAAAATTACAAACGTATGATGACTATACAAAAAATCTAGTAACAAGATTACATGGAATTCGCGAATTAGCTAGAAAAAATTTAGTTTCAGCTAAAGAAAAATCAAAACAATATTATGATAGAAAAATCAATCCTCAAGAATTCAAAGTAGGAGACAAAGTATTTTTATTGGAAGGAGGAAAAATAAAAAAACTCAACAATCAATATTCAGGACCATACGAAGTATTAGAAATTCCAGGAAAAGGAAACGTGAAAATTCAAATAAAAAACTCCCCAAGAGTCGTACACATTAATCGACTTAAACGCTCACTTATTGACTTACCGAAAACAAACTCAAAATCTTTAAAAAAATAAAAACACAAATTTTACAAATTCGGTCGTCTTTTTCAAACTTTTAGATACGAACCTTTACAATGGATACCGAACACCAAGAAAGACTTGACGAATTCTGCAACATAATCATACGATACGTGGATATGAAACATCTACTAATATACCTAGTCATAAATGACGTTTACAACTGGGACTATCCCAAGATGGAAGATTGGATTGAAAATATCAACAACGAAGACACAATACGAGACATCATACTCACAATTAAGACAAGAGGACCGACAGCCTTTGACAATTTCATAGAAAGTCTACGAAGCTCTAAACACTACTTTTTAGCATCCCTTTTAAGTCTTCCATTATGTACCAACATAATAAAAATCTAAATAAATTATCACTTAATTTCAAAAAATATATATATATATAAAATATACATATACATAAAATAAAAAAGGACTCATTATTAGAAATATAGCAGAATAACTAACTGCTAACTAGAAAAATCCTTTTCTAGATAATGGGAAAACTAAAGATCGGACTTTACCATCTATTACTTCCACTTCTATGGAGATATACAGTATTCGCCATCGTTGGATACGACTGTGGGTCAAGTCAGTTAAATATCACTACTCTGTCCCTTTTAGAAGTAGGAGAATGCGACCTGCCTGAGTCCCAAGTTCAGGTAGAGAAAAAGTATATTCAGCTACTACAGTTAAGCGAGTTCACCTATATTAAAGTCATTCAATGTAAAGTAGAAATCGAACGCACCATCCTCTATTGTGGCATGCATTACCACACATCAGCAGTTTTAAATGGCTTTAGTTCATACATCCAAGACATTTCAAAAGACCAATGCAATATGTTACACTTATCAGGATCAATCAATATGAATCCAACTTTAACCATTTCAAAAGTACCATCAAACGACACTTCTACCTTTACTGTACTCCTTGCGGGTTCAGTAACAACAGATGGATATTGTACAGGAGCTCAATTCTCAGACCCCTTAGGGACATGGTATAACGTCATTGTCCAAGCTCACGTTAAGATCACATTATTTGAACAAATAGCTACCATAAATCTAAACACAGATAGACTTCAATTACGATCAGGAACTACTTGTCCACTTTCAAGTACAAGTTGCATCGATATGGAAAATGGTCATACTTTTTGGAACCCTCTACCCGAAGACATATTCGAATCTCGAAAATACCAAGTTTTATACGAAGGAATGGCAAAAAAAACTGTTGATAATACATTAGAAAATCCAGAAACCTATTATTCATTAACAACACAAGATATTACATTCGTGCTTGCACAAAAATCTAAAGAACCAGTTTGCAGTTTCATGCTGATACGTACAGAACATCCAAAACTTTTAATCCTCGAAACCGAAAAAGGGAATACGTTCAAAAATAAAGAAAAATTGCAAGTGGAAAATATGGATATATTCACTTATGTAAATTCCAAATTCATATATACAGAAAGACACATTCGAAAGGAAATAAAAAGCCTTTATCGCGACGTAATAACACAAAAATGCCGTCTTGAACGAGAAATATTAGAAAATTCTTTAATTTTGGCAACACAAGCCCCCCATGAATTCGCTTATCATTTAATGCAAGGACCAGGATATATGTCAATAGTTGCAGGAGAAGTAGTACATATAATAAAGTGTCTCCCAATAGAAGTCAAATATAGACGAACAGAAGAGTGTTACGCTCAACTCCCAACACATTTTGAAAACAGCACATATTTTCTCACTCCGCGAACTCACATTTTATTAAAGACAGGAATGCAAACTAACTGTAATTCTTTCTTACCCGAAATGTATGCATTAGGAGACTCATGGTATAAATTATCTCCACATCTCTCTCAATCAAAGGATCCAGAAATATTAAAACCTCAAACAAAAGAAACATGGAAATACACAAATCCAGCATCCTTAGCAACAAGTGGTATATATTCTCAAAGCGATTTAGACAAACTAAGAGACCACATTATGTTCCCAGCTGAAAGACCGACAATTTTAAATTCACTAGCCAGAGGAATGGCAGGAGACCCTACAATCGATCACAAATATTCCATAATGAACCTTTTTGATGAAGAAACCTTAAATAAAATAGCAAACTCCGCATGGGGAAAATTTTGGACCATATTTACAAATTTTGGCACAGCTAGTGCAGGATTTATCGGAATACTTATTTTAATTAGATTTATTAAATTAATAGCTGACACATTTATACATGGCTATGCTCTACATAGTATGTATCTAGGAGATAAAACTCGAGCGACTACTCAACAACAAAAGGATCTCATTCGAAACCCTCAGGCCCCGAACTGTCTGGCCCCAACAGAAGTAATAATACACACCGACAAACCTTCCGAAGACACAAAAGCTCCAGGTAAACCAAGCAACAATACAGACTCAATTCTCTATCCTCACTCTCAACTGCACGAAGCTGCTCAGCAACCACTCTATTCTATCAGAATTTAACTATATCTCTTAATATGGCTGGAAAAGATTATGTCAAAGAATTAGATGAGTACAATCTAAAGAAAGGAGCCTCACTACCCATGTACGATATACAAGTACACCGCGATACACAATCCAAATTTCAATTTGTAGTAACAGCAAAATTTAAAAAACGAGCAGTGATCAGCACCGCTAAAGATGAAACTATAGCTAAACAAAATGCAGCACAATTACTACTTAAAATATTACAAGGAAAATATGATACGGCACAAACAGTAATGCGCAAAACTGAAACTTCAGGTCAATTGTTATGCGAACTCGAAGTTTTATGCACTATATATAAATTACCAAGACCAACATATACATTATTAAAATTAAATACGTCACCCGGAATTGACACAAATGTCGCCATTTGCACGGTTCAAAACATGAAAGAAGCAGGAAGCGGAATCACTCCCTTCTTGGCAAAAAGTTACGCAGCCGCTAAAATAATTAACACAATTAAAGAACAAAAATTCAACATTCGCGAGAATAATCCAGGAACAAGCTCTGCTTACTCACATACAAACATAGCACATAAAAAACCCAACGAAACAAAAATAGATCATCCCGGAGGAAGTTTTCAACTCATAGTTAAACATTGCACTTTTTGCAGTACAGAACACGAGTTTGAAGTATTCACTAGACCGATACATAGAATACCTAAAAGTTTTGCCATTAGAGAAAGACCGAAACATATGATGTTACCAAAAACTGGAGCCATTAAAAAAGAACCAAAAAATTAAATCATACTTCTTTTTATTACATATAAAAAAACTTCAACACTTTATACTTCAGGATAATAATCACCGGAAAGACAAACAAACAAGATGAAATCTATCAATTCAACATATACACAACAAGAAACATCGCCAATGACATCAATAAGACACCCAACACTTGGAATCCTAAACTACACCTTCATTTTGAATGATTTTGGAATCAAATATGGACTAGGCGAATCCGCAACATGCGTTTATCCAGATATCTTTAATGGAAATTATTCCGCTCACTGTCAAATTGCGAATCACTACGTTGTCGACGTCGGAGATACTTCAGTCATAGCAATAAACAAAGCAGCTTTAGCAATGATAAAATATCTAATTTCATTCTATGATACTCGTGAAGAAGCAATAAATTCTAGGAAAACTTCAAAACCTACAAAACAAGATGTGGAAACACAAACTGATTGGAGACCAAAATTAACCGCTTGGTCTAACTCTTGTAAACGCTGTAATGTCATAACTCATACATCTGCAGATTGCAAATCAATACTCAAGAAAAACCCAACCTTAATACAACGACAACGCCGAAATATTACCAACTATAAAAAGATAATCAAATTTTTCCAATCTCTCAACCAAAACTAACACCTCTCTTTCAAACAATGACCTTACCTTTAACCTCTTCCAAACATGTGACCAATATTAATCTTTCTCTGCATTTTCTCTTTCTAGGAATTGGCCATCGAGAAGCGACATGTCTTGGCACTCTATTTCTCAAATCACTATCCTTTTAACAATATTCTTCAAGCCCTTCGCACAAACATCTTATCCACCATATGTCAAAACAGATTTTGAACATACAACTGGATTATATCATGAGCCTTTGGATAAAATTAATATACTTTCAGATAATCGACATTTGTTATCCTATCTAAAAATTTCGGACATTTTTAATCTTCAAGCTCTATTATTAAACAAATTCAATGACAGTATTTTTGACTGCAACAACACTATTCAAACTGATTCATGTGTACGAAACTACCACGAAGTCAAAATAAATTTTCAGACAGAAAAAATGTCAACTCTTGTCGATAATATACAATTTCAATTAAATAATACTGTGAATATAACCGAAGACAATTGGAAAAGTAAAGACTACTCAATCGACCTATATCATTCACTTTTTAATAAACTCGAAATATCAGGTTTTATTACATATCGATGGATTGAGAAAAAGGCTTACCTATTTCCACAACCCCTTTCAGATATATCAGAAAAAATAATTGATACAGTCAAACAAGTTCACGAATTTTCTGAATGGCGTCAACTTACAAGCGACCCAACAATGAATAATTATCAACGTAATGTGTCCAAATGGTTAACAATGCTTCACGAATCTATCGATTTCTATATTGACTCTTTACAACTACTTTCTGACATGCTCACTTCCAGTAATAACGGTATTTGGCATCCTTCATATTTTTCTCAGTCTTCTTTAGACTATTTTATACAGATCCAAGAACACAAATATCCAAAAGCAGAAATTTCCCAAATAAATCTCCAAAACTTTTTCATGCTTCCTAAAATTCAACACTTTTTTATAAAAGACCAGTTGATATTCGCACTTCAAACCACTGATATCGCTGAACAAAAATTCCAATTATATAAACTCCATCCCTCCCCAATTACTTATCACTTAAATACAAACTATACACCAAGTATTTACATCAAACCAGACATATCAATTTTAGCACTCTCTGAAGATCAAAAAACCTACTTTACTGTGCCAGAAAATTTCCTTGAATCATGTTCTCAAACATTTCATGGTAAAATTTGTCATCTTTCCCCACAACTACATAACACATTGGAAAAACCAATTTGCGAAACCTCGCTTCTCACTGAAAATACTTCTTATGAATGTAATTATCAAATCAATTTCGATAATTATCCCGTTTTAACCCCATTAACTTCCTATTACGGATGGCTGTATTCAGCCCCTCTATCTGAACAAATTGTTATTAAATGTTCAAACAATGAAACCACAATAACCACTCTAACAAACACTGGGATACTTCAACTCCATCCTCAGTGTAAAATACTAAATTATCCTACTCTGCAACAAAATGGACGAAAAATAATGGACATCACCATTCCTACACCACCTCAAACAATCCCCTTAATGAAAGTTGCACCATTTTGAGTCATTTTTTCTGAAATTAAAAACTCAACACTTAATGAAGTACTCACTATAAATAAAAATTCCAGAGATATCCCTTTAAGTATTTTTTCACATCAAATTGCATTATTCGAATATGTCAATCAAGAACTTGCTAGTTTCACAAAATCAAAAGAAAACTGTTTCTATGACAATATAATTACAGCCGGGTATTTTGTAATCACCATTTTATATCTAATTCTACTCGTGTTAATTCTACTAATCGTAAAAGTATATAGATATTACCTTAAAATTAAAGATCTAATTAATGAAACTTCCCATCTAGAATTTGGTAATTTATGCTCATTGTCAGAAAATGAACTACCACAATCCCCAGTAAATACCACTCAGAGAAGCACCTTAATATAAGTTCACTAATATAAAATAATTATACCCTTGAATAAATATCTAATTAATCTAATTTAAGCAAATAAACAAAAACAATTTTTAAAAGTTACTTATCAGTTTTTTCGAACAAGCGGTATACATTTAAGAAAACGTTTAACAAACAAAGCATTTTATATAATTAGAAATATTTTTTCAATATCAATTAGTACTAATGAGTCTATATTCTTGAATACTTATTCCTTTTATAATATTATAATATTTTAAGATCAATATTCTTTACCTCACTTCTGTTGCCTGCTACTAAGAGTTTATGTGAGTTTATTTTTATCCCTATAATAAGCAAAATATTTTCCTATTCTATATTTTTTATCCCTGATATACGTAATGAATCATGTCATAATAAATAAGTCATAAAATTATCCTAATCTTTATCTCACAAAAATGACACAAAAAATAAAAAAAACCTACTTCATATACTCAATATATTCTTATTTTTATCAAATATCCAAACAAAATTTAAAATAAAAATCAAATATAATCCTTTTAATAATTAAATAAGTATTCTTATTTAAAATAATTTTCTTTACATAAAATAAAAAAAATAAACATTTCTTTCAAATTAAAAACTAATGAAATATATATCTTAATTCTTATATAAAATTATTTTATATCTAAAAATAACTTTTGGTAGATAAAAAACGCCTTCAAAATACCAAAATAATTCTAAAAGTAATTAATAACTATCTAATAAATTAAAGTTAAAGAAGGAAAAAGGAAAACACAGAAAAATTAACTAAAAAATTTTTGTTTTAACATATTTATTCAAAAATCCTAAAACCCTATATACACAATTTTTTTTTCTAGCTAAAAACACAGTATTCACACACATACACACACATACACACATTCACGTCCTCAGTTACTTCAAATCCATTCTGTGATCTGGAACAAAAGAAACAAAACAACATTTAATAAACTGTACATTTCAGCGTATGTATCTCCCATCTATCTCACTACCTACCATCTCTAACTTCCAAACGTATTGGTTAACGGCATACCACATGCCGCGGTAACAAAACTTCTCAAAAAGACCATTCTTCCTGAACGCCTTTTTCGCCGCTCTCCATGCATTTTCAACATAGGGTCGTCCATAAGAGACCCACTCCCTGGGCATCTCCAACTTTAGACCCTGCCATTCATGGGTTATATTGTGCAAAGGACTAGTTCGATCATTTGTTAAATAAAACAAATGCTGAAGACCAATCTGTAACACAAAATATACATAAAATTAGTAATATAAATTTTTTTTTCTCTCTCTCTTTCTTATAATCGAAAATATGCCAAGTTCTTACCTCAACTATCCTGTTTTTATAAACGGCCCATTTTCTCCCCATCAGTACAAATTGTTCTTCAACTCCCCTGGCGTCATTTAATTCCTTTGTGGCATGAAGCCTCGCATCTTCATTGAAGACGTGGTCATTTTTTATCCACTCCCATGGTAATTGGACCCTGCGTCCGCACCTTAAAACCAGGTACTTCCTTTTTAATAATTTCCGCACTCCATCCTTTCGCCATGTTACGCAATCAACTACAAGCTGAAAATAAATCCATATATATATTAAAAACAAAAACACAACAAAAATATATATTCAATGAAAAGAAATTTATTATCCCTCTACTTACCAACTCTAACCGGTCCTTGACTAAGCAACAATAGCGTCCTCCAATCTTATACACCCCATCTAATCCATTCTTCTTTATTTCTTTGAGAATAGATAAACGCAAAAACCTTTTTTGCGCTATTGAAAAAGATGGCCACCAACCAGGCAGATGAATGTAATTGCTGTCCACCCGAAGTAAAAAGATTTTATGGGATGTCCCATTGTCAACCCAAATATCCTCTAACCTTTCCCGATTGTTTGCAATACAAAAATCAGCCTCATCCAAAGCTGGACTGAAATCGTACGTTTGCATTTTTATTTCTTTATTTTTTCAAAAAAGCTTAAGTTCAACCTCAAACTCCTTCCAAAACTGACTTCTCTTGAAAGTCTCATTATACATATATGCAGAACCCCACCAAAAAAAAACCACCCCACTTTGTGAACACACATTTTCTTAAGAACCAACCAAAAGTAAACCAATTCTCGATCACACCCCCATAACAGAATCCATCAAGACTTTAGAAGAAAACCCCTATCCCTTATGCATCTCTCTCTCTCTCTCTCTCTCTCTCTCTCTCTCTACTTACCTACATTTCACTAAACTTCTCTCCCATTCAAAAATTATTTTTTTTTCCTTTTAAATCAAGTAAACTAATCTCTCTTATCCTTCACGTAAATTCATAAAAAAAATATATAAAATTAAACTTCTGTTAATTTTTGTTGAATTTTCTCCATTTTTAACGAGTTTTCTATTTAATTTACACCCTTTTATTCAACCACATTTCTATCTATTTTATTCTCATTTATTACATTCTCAAAAGTCTTCAAACAAAAATGAATTTTCTTCTCAAAATTTCAATTTAAATTCCTTTTTAAGTACTTTTTACAATTTTTTCTTTCAAATTATATAAAATTGGAATCTTTTCTTTCTTTTGTACAGAAATGATTCCAACTCGAGAAAACCCTGTGATCGCACACACAGGCTATGTCGACGGCGTCCAACCATTCGACTACCCCGAAAATTACAAACATTTAATAAATAGTTCATGTTATTCACTTTTACCAGAAGTCACCGGAATATATGTAAAAAAATTCACACGTGTCAAACTATGCGTAAATTGTTACGAAACACTACCAGGATTTATAAAAGTTAGTAATCAATTTAGAAGAAATTATCATTCACTCGGCAAAAATCAAATTGTCAAAACAACGTGCTCAAATTGCCCGACAGAACTAATTAAATCTCGTTGTGACGCTATCATGTGTTTGGATTGTATCGAACAATTTTTAGAAATCATACACCTAGCAATTATTTTACAAGATGATTTCGATATTATATATCCAGAAACAGAAGTAATAAATCATTACGTATACCTTTTTGAAGTTCCAATTTTCAATCCTTAACATCTACAAAATGATTTATTATTACTTACCTTCGAAACACTTAGGCAAACTTTCACTCACTACACTTAACAAATTTCTTATAATACATAAAATCGATTGCTTTTAGAGAAATGATTCCACCCACGGAAATGCCAGGAAGTCAATTAAACGGAACAAGTCCAGAAATTACTCTACTACCTAACGTGTCTCCAAATCAACTCTACTGCTTTGCAAAGATGCCAAACATAAAAAAATTCTATTTTTCACCAGGAAGCCCTGTCAAATTTTGTAAAAATTGCTTCCTTCTAGTTACTTCAAATTGTAAACCATTCTTCCGAGAATCAAATTCATGGCATTTCTTTGGTAAAATATCACAAGTACAACAAAGATGTTATTCATGTTCAAAATACTTATTGTATCCTAAAAGAGAATTATCTACGCGTAATACTTATTTGCAAGTATTCGACCAATAAACACAAGAATGTATGCGAGACACCGAAATTTACACTCACATGTAAAATGAGCAAAAATGTTTTATGACGAAAATCTTTTTTTTCATAATATACAATACTAATCCAATATTTTCGCTCATTTCACAATTAAACATGAAACAAACAATCAAATACGACCTAATTTTAATATTCCTACTACTCAAGCATACCGATATTTTTACGTATGATTAATATATTCTTACTACATACACTTGCATGAATTTAGTATATAAAACAAAAAAGAAAAATATAAAAAATATAAAAATTAAAAATATAGACTTCTTTTCTATTATAACAATAAGCATAATTAAGTAAAAAAAACATTGTCATAAAACTTTCTATTTTTTTTTTTTTTTTTTTTTTTTTTTTTTTCTTTTTTTTGGTGATTCAATCCAATTCATTTAGATTATTTTCTCCTTTTCTCCCTCTTTTTTCAATTGGTTATTTTTGTCTCTAATGAGCCGAAAAGTGAGGTGGTCTAGAAGTCTATTTTTTAATTTTGAATCTTTTTCATGCTCATTTTGCATAAAATTATTCATGATAAAATGGATTTCTGTTCTATCTTAATTTTAAAATCTATTTTTTCATTATAAGATTTAAATCTTACTATCTTAAAAATATTGTATGTTTCAGTAAAAATGGAACCAGCTAATCTAAGGATAAATCCAGCTGAATCAGTCAGCCCATTGCAAACATTGAATGAAATTAGTATCGAATATAACTTTTCTAACCTAAATTATAAAGTCGTAACTTTACAACCAAAATCGCCTCTTCAAGTATTTGTTATAACTTGCGAAATATCTAAAGGTCGTACAAATTATGCAAAAACTAGGGAACCTTTCGTCTCAAAACAAACAGCGAAACACGATGCCGCAAGAAAGATTCTAAGATTGTTATCCGATAGATATTATTTCAGTAACGACCAATTACCTACAGATAATGATAACGAGCGAGTACCAGAAATACAATTTGAAAAAATTAAACTTTATAAATGGACTAATGCCTGCGAAAGATGTTATCAAAGAGGCCATAGGGCAATAGATTGTCACGGCATCAGAAGAAATCAGAATTATATAGACTAATTTCGTTTACGTAAAGTTTCTTTAACAAAAATTACATAAGAATATATTCATTACCCATTTAGAGTTAGACGAAAAGATCAAAAAAAAAAAAATTTTTTTTATATAATGGTAAGACGAACATTAAATCTTTTCCTCTTCCTCAAAAGCGTACGTTCCTAGAATATAAGATCCGCTACGTAGACAACCGAACCCAAACGTTCAAATACACAAATTTTATGATACAAGTTTGATCATGGTCATTGCATTCCCATGCTCAAACTTAAGGGGGGGAGGTGTCACGTCCCGCGACTTTTATAATAATAATAAATAATTATAAACAATAGATTATAACATCATAACATTTATATTCAATATATTATAACTACATAACATTTATATTCAACAATAAAACAACAAGCTGAAAGATCATATCCAATATCCAATTATTATTGTCAAAATCATATTATAAACAAACCTAATATTGCTAAGATCATTCGCGAATATCAGATTTGTAACGAACAACGCAATAGATCAAGATGAGCTGTACGCATCAACTTTCGCACAACAAACAGGCACACGCTAATCAAGAAGACATAAATTAATCAACAAGCTAACCAGAAAAGCTAGCTGCATTTTGTGTCCCATACGCTTACAAAATGCTGGTACCTATAGAACTTACATAGCACAGTAAACGAAAATAAGCGATACACATAAAATTCTCGCCTATTCAACACAAGAAATGGGCACACAATAATCAAAGGACCATAAATTAATCAACGAAGCAATCATGAGAACTAGCCACATCTTCAATCCTATACATTTTCAAATGCTGGTACCTACAGCACATATGCAGTACATTAAACTAAAATGAGCGGGCTACATAAAATTTGCAGAACTAACACAGCCATCAAACACACATTAATTGAAGAGCTATAAATTAATCAGCAAGCCAACCTTAAGAACAGACCAGATTTTCAGTCCCATACGTTTACAAAATGCTGGTACCTATACTATTCATCTAAATGATTTAAGCATCTTGACCTACTTATGCCTATGCAACGGACACCAGCATCTTCGATACAAAAGCAATAAATATCTCAATCAAGATGACAGTTGTAGGAGGGTGACTCTCTCACAAATAATACACGCAAACTTATGCCCTTCTACGCATTAGAATATCTCAGGCTTTGTCATTTAGGAAGGGATACCATATATTTTGGTAACTGCCCCATTCTCCATATTTGGGCACATCACGATTCCTCATCGCTGATTGGCTATCCTATTAATTAACCCTATGGATTAAGAAGGGATATAATGCATATTAGCTACTGCGACACTTTCCGTATATGGGCATACATATAATTCTCGATGCCCATTGGATAATTAAATCCCTACCACTCCTAATTATCAACACTAATTGGAACCATGATGAATCCCTACTTCTAATACCAATCACCCCTATGGCAATCTTAGGAGGGATCTTGTGTATAAATACCGCAGATTTGGAAGCAGAAATCAGTTTAGTTCAGTCAGTTTCAAGTTTAGGAACTTTAACCAGTCTACTCAGTTTAAATACTCCATCGGTTAAGACCCACCACCCAGTACTACAATAAAAGTCATCGAGACCCTAAACTCCGGTCCGAAATACTCGGCCCGTCAACCTCTTCTAAAAGTTTAACTTCTGTGCGGGAGCGTCGAATCCAGACTCAATAGAACACCTGCAACAAAAGGACAACAGAGCCCAGCCCCACTGATCTGGTCAGCTCAGCGTCCATTCTTCGATACTCGCCCCCTACGGGTCCGACATACAGCCCATACATTAAATTGAGGAAGCACTCTTCCTTTCT
>CAKNYM010050111.1:203297-218687 GCA_932195095.1 Andricus curvator | reverse complement strand
AGTTTTATTAATTAAAAAAAGGAACAAGGAATTCTGTTTTCAGATTAAGACGCAAGCGATAATTATCCATTATTTTTTAAGAATGGATTGTAAAAATCATGAATATTTCAATATTTTTGCGAGTTATATAACTAACTTTGTGTAATATTTTATATTTGCCGATTGTCAATATGTTTAAAAAAAATTTCAGGAGAACAAATTGGGAACAAAAAAGTCAAAGAATTCGAAGAAGATATTAAAAATCATTGCACTGTATTTTAAAAAGATCCTAGATATTATATATAAATATATAAGTTATAAACATAACTTATGGTTCTCTTCAAATTCGTAATTTTGAAAATGATGAAACTCTTTGATTTTTGTTTTTATTGAAAAATTTCATGGGGATAATGTTTAAATAGATTTAATACCTATTAAAAATGTCACTTACATATAATTTCAAAAGGCCATTTTAATGATTTGCAAGTTTTCTTGTCGTGTACAAGAAACTTTCAGACAAATTTTGGAAACTCTTTAAAAAATTTTCTTTCCATATTTGAAAATGCTCCTACTTTTTGAATTTTGATCTAATCAAAAAATTTTATGAGGATAGTTTCGAAATATATTTCACATCTAGTAAAAATATTGATTGAAATTTTTCAATCTATCAATAAAATTTTTTCTATTTTTTGGAAATTTTCAAAATGTTGAAAAGTATATAACTTTTTGAATTTTTATCAAAATTAAAAATTGCACTGGGGTAATTTTCAAGACTTCCTCCCATCTAAAAGAAACTTAGACAAAAATTTCAGAAACTTGAAAATAAATAATTTTTTTTTATTTTTGAAAATGCTCTGAAATTTTTAATTTTTTTTTTAAATGTCTGGTTAACGAACTTAACCTTCATTTTAGGACCCTTGAAAATTGTATCAAAGGCTGACTCTATTGGACAAATCCTTTAAAAGTTAGCGTGGCGACAACATTCAGTAACCGTACATATATACAGAGTCATACATACAAACATACATAGCGAAACATACATACATACATACATACATATAGAAAAACAGACACCGACAAAATTTTATGATTTTCGGACTCTGTGAGTGCCGAAACGTAAAGATCAGTTAAAACACAGATATCGAAAATTTGGACGATTACATTACACTCTCATGAATGAGACTGTAAAAAGAATCTGGAAGATTTCACGAACATTTTTTTTTAATTTTTCAGTATTTTCAAAAATGCACAGAAAAGCGCTGGTTTCAGCTGAAATATTAATGTTCTCAAAAACAGAATATTCAGTATCGTATTCGCACCCTTGAACATAGGTGCCCATCTAGGGGAAATTCGTCATTGTGAGACCGAATTTTGGCTCATTTCAAGAGTCGTGGAATATTGGATCGACCCAGCAAGTCACGCCTACCCAGAAAGGGAAATGGCTTAATGGTATAACAATAAATAATAATACTATTCCAGAGTAGCTGCGAATAGAGATTAATGCCAAATAAGGAACAAATTTTGAAGTAATGGTGAAAAATAAAATTTGTACTTTATTTTACTGAATTTTATTGATTTTACATTATTTTATTTTATTTATATCTGAATGAGCGGTTCAGAACTTGGATACAGAAATTAATATAATATACATTAAATATATTAAAGTTGAATATAATAAAGAGAAATTCGCGTTTTGGACGAACTTTGTTCGAGTGCGAAGCACGAGATACGTTATGAGAACGTGTTCGTTGTACCCGAAGGAGATTTGAGAAAAGAGAATTTACAATCGACAAATTAAAACTGTCGATGATTCTACATTTAATTGTCAAAGGTTTTTGCGTAAATGTAGGGAAGTGCAGAGAGCGAGTAACTGAAACATTCAAAATATATATTTTGCACGACTAGTGTAGAATAATTTATTTAGCAGTTTTTAATTACGTACCTGTTGATGTTCAGAAAAATGAAATTTTTAATTTTTTGTTGCAGAAGAGGAACATGTGCAGCCCCATCATTATATGTTAGGATAAAATCTTCGCAATAACGTAAAGATTTTATCCTAACATCTAATGATATATATTTTGAAATATATAATTTTAAATTATTTATTTAGTATATATATATATATATATATATATATATATATATATATATATATATATATATATACCATTAAACCATTTCCCTTTCAGGGTAGGCGTGACACTACCCGATTCGGGTAGTGTTTCTAGGTTTTTCTTGTAGTTATAAATAACTACAAGTGTGGGCTCACCACACCCACGATGTGCCAACAGCACTCATGTCAGTATTCTTGAATGTAACAAAATTCAAATATACTGGAAGTTAAATTTGAGGAAACAAGACAAATTAGGAAATTTTAATAACCGATTTAATACTTTCACGATGATTCATTATAATAAATTTAAAATTTATAGCTTTTTCGGGTTTCAATCGTGTGCAAAACTACGAATCTTGCTGACGTTTCGTGAACCTTGCAATTCACTTCTTCACATTTAACATTTGGTCTAAATTGGACCGCATATCATTTAAATAATCCCAGCGGATCAAAGATATTTGCACTCAAGAACAAAAAATAAGATTTGCAAATTACGTCCAGTAAGACACGCACCCTACTCGGTGGGTTTCTTATCACCACTACGTAGCGCGTCCTCAGATTGCGGATAGAGGAACGGCCCGTAAGGCTGAACAGCCCCCAAGGTTAACTGCGAATACAAGAATAAGCAGTCGCGGACAGCCGATAGGAGCCAGTCGTGGGTGTGGTGAATCTAGCACTGGTAAAAATAGGTACACGACAACCATGGCTTGGGGGGACCCACCCATTCGCGTTCATACACAATGGGTGGGTTCTGGCAAGCCAAGGTGCAGCGTGTACCCACCTAGAAACTATACCCGAACCAAAACTAAAAATCTTGTAAGGGAAAAATCCTGCTGCCCATTGGACACTGCAGCGTTGACACTGCCCGCAAGGGATGTGTGGAATGATTCGCCTGCATAGGGCCAAAGGGGTATTGATGCCAGTAGGCGCGCTGCCTTGCAGGGGGACGTTAGGGTACGAGGATGAAACTGTAATGTGTCTGACGACAAGTTGACATGGTCCTTGTCAGAGTCGGAAAGTTCCCATACTTAGACCTAGGGAGGTATGGGGGTTATCACTCCTGGGACAGTGGACTCACCTACGATCGGAATAGGATCCTAACGTGCGGATTATCTTGAAACTACCATGGCTAACTTGCAAAAACAAAAAACTACAGTTAAAGATCTAAGGGTGGGAACTCTAAACGCGCGTAGTCTAAAAACTGGCCGATTTAGCGAACTCATTAAGATAGCAATTGAATACAAAACTGACTTAATAGCACTTCAAGAAACCTGCTGGTCGGGCGATTTCGCGTCAATTTCTAGGGATAACTATACTTTGCACTGGGGAGGAGCTAAGGGGCAAAGACTGGGGACTGGTTTTCTTATTAATAAACGAATTTCGCAAGCACTTATCGACATGCAATTCATTAACGACCGGTTATCATACATTGTACTAAAGGGTAATTTCAGCAAACACGTATTAATCAATGTGCACTGCCCCACCGAGGACAAAGACGAAGAGACTAAAGATCTTTTTTATGAAACAATCGAGCAGGTTTTTGACAAGTTCTCAACGTTTGACGCAAAAATAGTATTGGGGGATTTCAACGCAAAAATTGGAAAAGAACCAATGTATAGGCCTACAATAGGATCAGAAAGTTTGCATGACGTCAGTAATGATAATGGAACCAGAGTAATAAACTTTGCAGCTTCAAAGAACCTCGTTGTCAAAAGCACATATTTCAAGCATAAAAATATACATAAGGCCACCTGGACATCACCAGATGGTAATACTCACAATCAGATTGATCACGTTCTAATTGGCAGAAGACGTCATACAAACATTCTCGATATAAGATCGTATAGGGGAGCGGATTTAAATTCAGACCATTTTCTCGTGATAGTAAAACTAAGATCTAGGCTAGCGTTAAGTAAGAAAACAAGCCGCACAGAGCCAACAGTTCGTTTCAATATAGATAAGTTCAAAACAGCAACAGAAACATTAAATTACCAAGTTGAGATTTCTAATAGTTTCGACGCTCTCCAAGAACAGAGAGACGATAACAATAATCACGAGGAGGACCCGGAAACCCTGTGGAGCAATACGAAAAAGGCGATAAAGGCAGCCGCGAAACTTACGATAGGTTTTAAGAAAGTAACCAAAAGCAAACCATGGTTTGACGAAGAGTGCAAACTCTGGTTTGAGAAACGTCGGAAGACCAGACTAAGTAGTTTACAAAATAAGTGCGATCAAACACATAAGAAATATCTCGAGATTAGCAAAAGTACAAATAGGCTTTATAGATCCAAGAAAAGGGAGTGGGAAAAGAATAAAATACTAGCAATAGAAGCGCATAATAAACAAAATAACCCGCGTGAGATGTACAGGGAATTCAATTTTATAAGGAAAGGCTTTCAAAGTAGAACGGAAGTAATGAGGGACGAAAATGGCAATCTAGTAGCCGATGCGACAGAGAGACTGAATTTATGGAAAGATTATTTCGATAAACTATTAAATGTACGCGAAGCCCCCGTTCAAGGTAATCTCGGCGAAATCCACACTGCTGATCTATTAATCAACGATCCTACTGATATAAAAATAGAAATGGCCATAAAGAAGTTGAAAAATAACAAAGCCGCGGGCATCGATGACCTACCGTCAGAACTGATAAAAAATGGAGGCCCTTGCCTCACAAGGCAAATTTGTAAATTGATACGCGCAGTTTGGAAAACAGAACGCATGCCGGAAGAATGGAATACCTCTATCATTATTCCCATCTTTAAAAAAGGTGATAAAACTAACTATAACAACTATCGGGGAATTTCACTTGTGCCTTCGTGCTACAAGATCCTGTCTAATGTTATCCTAAGTAAACTAACTCCTTTTGCCGAGGAAATCATTGGGGATTACCAGTGCGGATTCCGCCGAAACCGATCTACAAGCGATCAAATGTTTACAATTAGACAACTGTTAGAAAAGAAATGGGAATTTAATGAAGCAGTACATCAGCTATTTATCGATTTTAAAAAAGCTTACGACTCTATTATACGCGCGCGAATGTACTGGATCCTAGAGTTCTTGGGTGTGCCAAGAAAATTGGTTAGACTTATCGAAATTTGCTTAAGTGGCATTAAGGGTAGAATACGCGTAAACGGTAGTTTATCTGAACAGTTTTCGATCCGCGATGGCCTGAAACAGGGCGATGCACTTTCGTGCGTCCTTTTTAATTTAGTTTTAGAATACGTGGTTAGGCAAGTGCAGGCGAATCCGACCGGTGCTACCCTCAATGGGGTAATACAAATTCTTGGATATGCGGATGATCTCGACGTACTAGGGGATGATAAAGAAACGGTAGCTAAAAATGCAGAAATCTTGATCGCAAAAGCCAAAGAGATTGGCTTGGAAGTTAGCGAATCGAAGACAAAATATATGACCGCCGTCAGGTCCGGACAAAGTAATCAAGACGGGGATCTAATGGCCGGAAATATGAAATGCGAAAGGGTTAACGAGTTTAAATACCTCGGGTCTATTATAACTAGCGAAAATAAGATTAAAACGGAAATCAATGCGCGGCTACACGCTGGCAATGGGTGCTATTATGCAGCAAACACGCTACTAAAATCGCGATCGCTATCTAGAAACATCAAAGTAAGAATTTACAAAACGATAATAATGCCGGTCGTCATGTACGGGTGTGAAACGTGGGCGCTGACGAAAGGAGAAGAGAATAGGTTTAGAGTTTTCGAGAATAAAGTACTTAGAAAAATCTATGGTCCAAAAAGGGACGAAGAGACCGGCGAGTGGAGAAAACTGGATAATGATGAGCTGCACGCTCTCTACGGGTCAGCAAATATTAATAGAGTAATGAAAGCGCGTAAATTAAGATGGGCGGGGCATGTAGCAAGAATGGGCAATGAAAGAACAGTGGCGCAAGTTTTAAGAGGGAGACCGACTGGAGACCCCTAGGCAGACCGAGAAACAGATGGGAGAAAAATGTAAGGGATGATCTAAACGAACTAGGACATGATTACTTAAACTGGATGGAGAATGCACAAGACAGAGATGTGTGGCGGTCTCGGGTAGATGAGGCAATGAACTTTCGAGTTCGAACTGCTAATCTATAATAATAATAATAAGACACGCACCATTAACTAACACAGTAAAAGCATCTCTTAACTTCCTGTCAGCAATGAAATTATTTCAGCCTTATCTAAAGGACGCAATCTTGCAGTAGCTCCCTCCAAAATCCCGAAAGAAGAAATCATCAGTAATATGGAATCAACAATATATACCCTTCCACCCGGAAAAGCGAATGACATACGGTGTAGGACGGCCAACATCTTACGCCAAGCATAACTTCCCTCCTCAAACTTAACCAAACAAGAAAAGACATCAATTAAAGGACTTAATCAGAATAAAGACATCATAATATTTCCCACAGATGAAGGCAAAACAACAGTGATAATGAATGAAGAAGACTATAACAACAAAATCATGGACCTTCTAACTGACGATACATATAAAAAACTTAAAAAAGACCCCACAAAAATAATAGTGCGAAACAATATTTAAATTAATACCTACTAATCCCATCCCGTCAAAACTAAAAGGACTCCCAAAAATCCACAAAAACAAGATTCAGACAGAAACAAAACTCTTTTGACTTCATCAGAAAGATACAACAGATTCACATTCAACCCCAAGACATCTTAGTGAGATTCGACGTAGCATCTCTCTTTACGGAAGTATCAATCTCTGATACAATCGATATTTCTTTCAATAACCAATTCTACGAAAAAACCTCAGGAGCAGCAATGGGATCTCCAATCTCACCTGTAATAGCCAACATCTGTATGGAAAATCTAGAAACTAAAATCTTAGACAAATACAAGCTTAAACCGAAATTTTGGTGCCGTTACGTTGACGAAACTTTTGTCATCTGGAGACATGGACTAGATGAACTACACAAGTTCTTCGATTTCATCAATCAATTACACCCTAATATCCAGTATTCAGAAAAACCCACCCATACAAACAGATGCCTGCTCACACCACCACCCATCTCAATGCCCATCAAGCTAGCACCTCCACAAAAGAAATTCCCAAATTTTTTGACAGAGATTTTGGGCTATTTTTAGGCCTTTTTGGGCTCTATTACCGATTTTTGGGCTCCACTACATAAAAATTTGAATAAATTAAAAATCAAAGACGACAGAATTTTGGGCTTTTTTTCGGCTCATGAACGTGAAAACAACCAATTTCCAAAAACTACCCCTGCCGGAAATAAAACTACCCCCTAAATAAAAACTCAAAATAGTAAGAAACAAAGTACACCACAATTTTCGGCTCTTTTTGGGCTCTCCAATGCGCGGAAAAAAATTCAAAAAACTACCTCCTATGTGCGAAGAAACCACCCTCTTGCCAAAAATAGAATCTGAAAAAAATAAAGTGCATCATAATTTTGGGCTTATATTCAGATTTCGAATAAACCAAACAAAATTTTCAAAAACCACGCCTATTTACGAAAAAAACCACCCCCTTAGTAAAAACTCAAAATTGTAAAAAACAAAATATGAAGTATCAAGGGGTCGCTTCTTATCTGCTTGGTGTCAAGAGGGTGCTGTTGAACGCTTAGGGTTGGAGCCCAAAAATCGGTGTTGGTATTTTTGAGGAGCCCAGAAATAAGAGACTCTACTTACCCTGTGAAATTCTAAAAAAGATTATTTCTGACAAATTCACATGTGCGTCGAGTCAAGGGGTTTTTTGAATTAAATTTTTAAATTAAAAATAGTCACAATATTTACTTTGAAGAAACTCCAGATTATTTTCTCAACCCCATTATAATATTGAACAACCCGAAAATGCCACCCCTAGTACATTTCACGGAACAGTTCAGAAGCAGCTCGATGTAAAACAACTAAGAAATTTTTTAATTAGAAATTATCACAATATTTACATTCAGGAAACTCCAGATTATGTTTTCAACCCCATAATAATATTGAACAACCTCTGAAGTCCACCCCTAGTAAATTTCACGAAACAGTTCAGAAGCAGTTCGATGGAAAACAACCAAGAAATTTTTATATTAAAAAGGATCACAATATTTACATTCGGAAAACTCCAGATTATGTTTTCAACTCCATAATAATATTAAACAACTCCCGATCTTTGGGCTCCAACGCTTAACGTTAAAAAACAACCCCTTGACACCAAGCAGATATGATTTGGTCAAAAAATAATCTTTTTTCGAATTTTACAGTAAAAATGAAGTCTCTTGTTTTTGGGCTCCTCAAAAATACCAACACCGATTTTTGGGCTCCAACCCTCAACGTTCAAAAGCAACCCCTTGACTTTGCATGTACTTTGTTTCTTCCTAGTTTGAGTTTTTACATAGGGATTAGTTTTATTTTCGGTAGGGGTAGTTTTTGGAAATTGGTTGTTGTTGCGTCCAAGAGCCAAAAAAAGCCCAAAATTCGGTCGTCTTTGATTTTTAAATTTTTCAAAATTTTATGTAGTGGAGATGCTGGCTTGAGTCAAGCCAGCATCTTCACTCCAAATTTGAATTTTCAAAAACAGCAGTGGAGCCCAAAAATCGGCACTACAGCCCAAAAAAGTCCAAAAAACCTAAAATTCTGATACAGAAAAAAATTGGGAATTTCGATTGTGGAGGTGCTAGCTTGATGGACCTCCCATCTCGAAAGCAATCGGTCATCAGCTTCCTTGTATACAGAGCTATCTCAATAACAGATAAAAATAACTTACAAAAGGAACTACGAAATGTTAAACAAATCTTAATACAAAACAATTATACAAATAAACAAATTTATAAAGCAATAAGAAAATACGCTAAAAAAACAATTCAACACAACCTACTAAAGAAAGAGAGAGAAAAACGAGCACCATCCTACTCTACATTCAAGGTACCACAGAACAAATAGGAAGAATTCTCAACAAACATATCATCAAAACCATATTTAAACCACCTGCGAAAATAGGGCAACTTCTTAACAACCCTAAAGATGAAAAGGCAACTCTCAGTGATCCGGGAGTATATAAAATCCCTTGTTGTGGCAAAGTCTATATTAGAGAAACCGGGAGCGCACTGAGTCAACGCATAAAGGAACATGAGATTAAAGTCAGGCTAAAACATTTCACGCAATCAACACTAGCTGAACATCATATCGAAACAGCACATAGTATTTTATTTGAATAAAGAAGCGTCATCGCAAAAACATACAATATTTTTCCAGTAAAACATAAAGAAGCAATGAAAATCTTAAAAAACCCTAATAACATCAATGGAGACAATGGAAATAATACCATTCCGATTTGGCTTTCTGTCCTCTCAGGTTTTTTAAAAAAGACTTGATTAGCTAATCAAGTTCGATCAGCTCCCACCATGGGGCTGCCGGTTGCCGAATCATCCTCTGGCTTTTCTTTTCGCTTTAAAAGTTTTTTATTGTTCATCTTTCAGTCACATAGTTGATACATTGTAATATTTTGGTCCCTATCTGACGCGACTTTACCCTAAATTAATCCGTGTGCTCACGCTGTGTTTGTAGTATTGTTTGATTTGACAATTACTAATTTTATGTTGTAGGAAAATATGTAAAACATCCTATTCAAATGTATGAACTTGAATTATATTACTCCTCAAACTAACCTAAACTATTTACATTTTATACTTCAGCTAGTATTGCTGCGAGGAATATGTTATGTAAATTTGGATTATGTTAATTTTTGTAGCAAATGTTGCAGTAATTTGTATTTGATCCTAAAGGGAGCATTCTCATAACGTAGCTTGAATGTAGCCTTTGAGATTGACAGAGTAGAAAGGTGATTTTCACAGAATTCATTCGATAACTGATATATTTCCTGACTTATTCTAGAAATTCTAAGCTTCGAGTGCAGTTCTACAATTTTAGTATTTCTTTTGGCACCAATAGTCATTCCAAGGCACTAATTTTGTATCTTTTGCAAGTTTGCTATGTTAGTTTGAATGTGTTTTCCCAGATAGGAGCTGCATATAGCATACTTGGCATACTTCTTAGGCACTGCGGTTTTGTTATACAATTTAAATTCTGGAATTTCTTTATCACCATCGTTATGGGAAAATATCACTAACTCAGTCTTTTCAGTATTTATTTTGAGGTTACATCTAACGAAATATTTCTCTAGTTCCTGAGCATATTTTTGCAATTTTGCTATCGCTACCTTTTTCTGTCGAGAAGCAGTATATACAGCAGTATCATCAGCAAATCTTTGGATTTTCATTCTTTGAAATATCATTAATATGATACAAAAATAATACTGGCCCTAATACAGATCCTTGCGGGACTCCTCCTGCTATGTGTTTTTCCGTCGACAGTTTATCATTCATTTGTTGTTCTATTATCAAGGTAGCTATCTATTATTTTAATAAAATATTGCGGTGTATTACGGCTTTGCAATTTTACTATGAGGCCTTTATGCCATCCCGGTTCGAAGGCCTTTTCCATGAGCCCTTCCTGAGACACGCATTAAATATGTGGTTTAGTTGCACTATTGCTTTTTTAGGAAGGTATTTGAGTATTTTATTTTGGATGCCATCCAGGCCAGGGGCTTTCTTCGCTTTAGTTTTGCAGATGGCTTTTCCAAATTTTTTTTGGGATAGTTATTTTCATTTTATCAAAATTTACTTCAATTTTAACGATTTCGCTGTATTTTTGTTCAATCATTTCGTTATTTTCAGGTTCACCCTTGTTGACTGTAAGCTGATGGACTATTTTTCCCTTAGTTTCCCTAGTAGCTTCATTAATAAAGGTCTTTATGTAAGAATTTCTTGATTTTTGCATGATTCTTCTTAGAGCATTCCTGTGTTTAGGTTGCTGAGATATGTTTTCAGGCAGGTTATTTCTGAACTGAGTAAGTTTTGTGTAGGAATAGCATCATTCATCGTGTTATTTCTAATATTAGTAACTTCCTCTATATTTTGATCTATTAGATCAGAGCTGTTAATATCCAAGTTTATTACAGTTCGTGAATTTATAAGACCTTTGCATTTTTTCCAGTCACCTTTTTTATAATTCAGAAAGTTAAGAGGATGTCGAGGTTCTATGTTTATGTGATCATCACTAAGAAGAACTGATACGGGTTTATGATCAGAAATTAATTCATCTAGGGCATCTGTTGTTTGCAAATTTGTTATGTTTTTGATATCATCAAGATCTACTATACTTGTTTGTGTTTGGTATTGTATGGGTACAAAGTGAAATTATCTGGATAGGCAAGAGCTAATGAGTTTTGATTAATGAAATCGTGTCTTATGTTTCGATCTCTTTGTTGTTGTAGCAGTTCCAGCTGATATGTTTGGCATTAAAATCACCAGCTATTATAACTTTACTACTCAGATTTAGAACAAGATTTAATTCCTTTGTACAAATGCTACTACTGGGTGGGACATATATAAAGACTATAGTTATTTTGTTTTCCAACTGGATGGCATGGGCTTCAAAGGTTGTGATTTTAGCAAGGTTAAATTCAAAACATGAAATATTATTCCTAACATAAAGGGCTACTCCCTCGAGGATGTTTCACTAATTCTATCTTTTCTGTAACACTTGAATCCCGGCCACCTTATTTTTGATTTACTATTAAACCATGTTTTTCCCACCATGAGTATATCTACATAGTAGTTGTCGAGAAATAGGGGTACTTCATGTTTTTTCTCTCTAAGCCACTGCCATTCCAGTGGACTATTTTGAGGTTTTTTCGACTATTGGAGCTATCCATCGGGTTCAGCAGCAAGCTCGATAATGACTTGTAGTCTTTGAAAGTTATTATTGCACTTCATTAATTTTTCTTCTATTCTTATTGCCTATCTTAAAAAGATTACCTATATCACAAATTTGGTTGATTAACTGAGAGACAACCAATACGTCTTGTATATCCGGAGCGTCGTTTCCTCTCTCAGACTCGATGTGTTGATTCTGCTTTTTTGGTGTTCTTGTAGTTATCCAAGCTGCTGGCTGGTGATTTTTTCGTCGTGTTCTGTACACCTCTCTTTCTCAGGAGAAGTGAAAAGTTCTGCGACGTATTTCCATTGAAGGCAGCAGGAGTTGCATGATAAGGGTGTTTTTGGTTCTGAGGATTCCTTTTCAACCTCAGGAACTAATCAAGAAAAATAGACAAATTTTTACAGGAATGAATTTTTTAAGAATCCTAATGGGGGCTAAGCGGGATGTATGGTGCAGAGGTATATTTGTTAAGGAGCGGGGTGCAAAAAAATGTTTACCTTTTTCCCCTTCTTTAGGAATAAAATTTTAAAAGGCACTTATCAAAATTCCATTCAACTTGCGGGGCTTCACAGTAATTTTATAATTTCAGGACTGATATCTCCTTTTTTTAAACGGGCTTCATCACCTCACTTCTGCCATCGCGAAGCCTCATCTAAGTTGATCGAAACTGGATGAAAATCATGCCATAAAATGTGAAATTCTAGGTGTTCCGCTTTTTTCCACACTGTTCCACTTAGCCCCATGAAGAAAAATATTTTTTTCCTCAGAACAGAACATTTTTCCATTGAACAAAATAACTTAGTATAAAGGCGAAGATTCGAAGCTTTTGTAAACAACTCTCCAGACGAGGAACACAGCAATAATAAATAATGGTTTTTTAGAAGTTTTTTAAAAACTCAAAACAATTTTCGAAACCGTCTCACAATGCAAAAAATTACTTCACCTTGAAGGGAATATTATATTTAAACAAATGTATTCCATTTGGCTCGCCATATTTCACATTACTTTACTCTGTTGATTATATCGTAGATTTTTTCAGACATATACTTAGATATCTTTCTCATTCGCATTGCTCGTACATTGCACCTCGAACACCAGCATCCGTAACTTTTTTGTACAGCAGTTCTGTTAAAATAAAACAGAAATGAACTTTCTGAAAATTAAACATTTCAAATCATGTGCAGGCAGTCAAGGCAGAAAGAAATTAAAAAGAAAAAATGATATCATGACATACTTCTTAAACGATGGTACTTCGTCGGAGTCAGGGGCTTTCTGTAGGAATCTTCAGTGACGTTTTCTTTATTGCCTTTGCGCTCTGACAAACCCCTTTTTTAAAGTGTTGCTCTGCCCCAAAAGGCTTCTGCTAAGTCCTTCACAAACTTAGAATCACTATTTCTTAATATCGTTTCCCAGATATCTCTATGTATATATAGATATATACCTTCACCAAGATGTACCTGTTTAAGTAAAGTAAAATTTATAAATGGATAAAGGGATAAAGAAACTTTATAACTTTTTAAGAGATATCACTAAAGACAAACAAGCCTATGAGCAGATGAATAAAATGCACAGGCAACAAAATCACTGTAAAAGATTACTCAGTAATTACTGAACATTACTTAAGATCATTAAAATAATTCATTTTTATGGCTAGTATTCTTAAAATGCAGAAGAATTATTTTTAATTATATTTCGTGCGTAACTAATCAATAAATAATCGCTTTTATATCAAAAGAATGTATCGAAAATAAAAATATTTTGGGAGAAAAAGTGTGAAAATGACTCGCTGGCACGTTTCTTGAAAATAGAATGTGAAAAATATATACGCACTTTATCATTATCTATGTCTGCACTTAGCTCTCTGTGTCCACCTCCTGAAGTGGATTCTTTCGACCTGCTTTCTCTAGATACTTTTGAAGTGCATTTTGACTGTCGACGTCTACATTCTGCGTCTGCTGACGACCTTCTTTTCCTAGGTACTTGTGAAATGCAAGGTGATATTGAAAGATTAACTTCTGCGGCTTCTGTCGACCCTCATTCTTTATATACTTCTGAAATGCAACAAAACATACTCCAGTTTTATGTATCAAAATTAAGAAAAAAGTTTATAGCAAGTTACAATATGATGTTTTCTGGTATAAAAATTATTCTCAAAATGCCATTCTCTTTGAATTCTTCGCTTGCTTCATTCTCATTATCAAGAAGGCGCGTATCACTATTTTGAAAGTCATGCAACTCATGTGCTAATAAATTAGAACATATATTAATATAGAAATTCTGTCCGTATATGGGGATTTTCATAAAAATTGTAATTTTTGCGGTTACCATGTCATTTGATCTATATTAAAAAAAGTAGTAAAATGATTCCTTCAAGTCCTCAAGTAATTTGGTCATATTCATACTTTATAAATAATAGTTATCCAAAAAATACTGGAAAGTATCTTCAATACTCAGAAAAAATAAAAAATCGTAAACGCTCTTCTATTTCATAATTACCATTCATCACTTCAAATTTATACACTTAATTTTTTAAATCATTTATATACATTGTCCAAAAGCCTACGTGTACCTCATAAATATATGAAAAGTAGGCGCCGAACGCCTTCAAGGCAGGGTTTCGTAGCTTATTAAGACTTCTATTTAATTCTTAACTGAATCTCAATACAAAATATTATATATGTTACGGTCAATACGCGACGGCCGGGCATTTCGCGTATTTCCCGGTCAATACGCGAAGTGCCTAATGCCGTTGGTCAAACCTCAAAGTGAGAGGAGTTTTCGGGCTTTGCCCAAGCTCCATTGGTCAATACGCGAAATGCCCAACACTCATTGGTCAAAGCTGCACCTGAGACATTATTCAGCCGAAAACGGCAATATGCGTATAATTAACGTAAATGGTAAGCTTTGGGGTAGGAAGTTGCCTGCAGGTCAGTTGTAAAATAGACACCGAACGGGGACGAATAAACTATTTCTTATAGTTCGAAATTTTCTGTCGGTATTTGTGAGAGTAATTCACAAATTTGGAATTGCGTTTGTGTATGAATTTTTTAAAAAAGAATCTGAAAGATTTCAAGACAAATTTTTTATGATTTAAAAAAAAATTATGAAAAATTGAAATCATTTTAAAAGGTATTCAGAAGCTCTCGAAAAAATTTCAAAAATAATATAAAATTTGATAAAATTAAAAAAAAATGTAATAATTTTGAAAGTTTCAAGATAATAATAAAATTTTCTAAAGATTCCTGAAAGTTTTTCGCAGAATTTTTTAAAGGTTTTAATCAATTTTCAAGTCAGTTTAAAAGATATTAAGGAATCTTGAGAGTTTTTAAGAGTTTGAAAACATTTTGAAACTTCAAAAGATTTCCAAAAACTTAAAAAAAAATATTTTTCCCCAAAAAATTGGGTAAAGTTCAATAAAATAAAAAAATATTCTAGATTTTGTTTTCAATGTACCGGAAATCGTCAATCTTTTTCAGTTTCAACAAGAACCTTATGAAAATTATATTTATCTAAGCTTAATAACAGACTGATAGTACTTAC
>CAKNYM010050111.1:160762-187355 GCA_932195095.1 Andricus curvator | reverse complement strand
GTCATAGGCCCTTCGGTTCGAATCCCAAGGAATTAAAACCGAATACCAAATATATATATATATATAAAGGGTGTCCCAGTACTCAAAAAACATTTTTGTATTTTTGAATGCTAACAAAAAATGGCGTCGAAAATAATTATAAAAAATTTGCTAAAGTTAATAATTACCGAGTAATTAACAATTAAAGATTAACCAGTCAGAAGCACGCGTTAGAAGGTCGACAGTCCATGTGCCATCGACAAGAGGGTGTGCATAAACAAGTTCAGTTCGTATAATTTCTTCTCCGTTCGCTTTTCCAGTAGGTTGTGACTCTCTGGTGTAACTTCACACGTCAACGAGATACAAAAATTGAGAAAAATATTTTATACAATCAACCAAATTCTGTAATTATTAACTTTAGAAACATTTTTTTATAATTATTTTCGACGACATTTTTTTTGTTTGAATCCAAAAATACAAAAATGTTTTTTGAGTACTGGGACACCCTGTGCATACATATATATATTGTAACCCGTGCGTTACAGAACCATCGTGGGCATAGGCAAAAAGAATATCTCCTGCGTGATGCTAACAGAAAAGCAGCATCACACAGGGGAAATTTTAAAGCGCAGGCTCCAGTACTCCCACGCAGCTAATATTACGTAAGCGTGGAAGGGCAAAGAGGAGCAAAGGAAATAAAAAGCGCTCCCCGGCCGAAAAACGGGATTCTGAATCTTGCGTTTGAAAAGCGCAGATCTCAGGGTGGAAAACTTGTGAGAAGACTTGAGGATTGTTTCCTCTCTTCTTGTCACATAAATTCCTCCTGAGCGGGAAAGATATAAAATATTTGGTTTAAAAGCCAAATATCTTGATTTTTTCCCGTAAAGAGTTCTGCTCGCTTTAAGGGAGCCGAGGTGATTATATCGCCAACGCTGCCTACAAAAGGAGTTCAATTTTAAAGCGATCTTCGTTCGTCAGAGTAAAGTGAACAAACTTTTCTAAAGGCGATTTCGAGCATTTTATTTTGAATATTGTGGCTAAGTTCCACCTTAGAGAATTATATTTATTTTGATTTTACAATTTGGCGAAGGGCCCTTTTATTTCACAGAGTTCTTGTCCCAAGATATTATATTGGTATGTTTAAGCAAGGTGGAGGTTATACCTGAGCCAATGGTCTGCACTATACAATATAATATTGTAGCAATCTGCCAATCGCATCTCAATTATTTACAAGTAGACGAGGAGTTGTACTGCTCAAACTGGTTGAGAAAATCATTAAGTGCGAATCTTAGGTTCTGAGGAAATACCTCGTTTTCAAAAGAGGACTCGGAAAGTGCGAGAATCTAAATTTCATCTCTAGGAAAGAGATTTGTAAGTGGAGTCCGCTCGCCATCGTTTACCTTTGCGCTTTCCTTTGGAGAACAATAGCGATTTACCTGGGGCCTGTAAATTCCTCAGCCCAGCCGGCTCGCACCGAACGTGCCGATCTTGCGTCCTCACCGGATTGGGGCAGTGCACCTGATCGACAGGTAGCCCTTTGATTTATTGAGCATTATTACCTATTAGATTATAATAAAACTTGTATTGTGTTTGTTAATCTCGCGAAGCAGAATCAAGAGGATCAACTGCGAGAGATGAATTCCTCATTCAGCGGCTCGCAGCGAGCAGATAGCATCGAGGAGCTTTGCTGCTTTGAGTTGGAATAGAAAGTTAACTTTCTATACCTTACTTAAAGTTCACTATTCCATTCTATGTGTTGTGGACAGGTTATAGAAGCTCTGTGGAGCGAGAAACACCCAGAGCTCTTGCACTTTTCGCATCAATATCTGCGAAACGATGCCGAACAACTCCGCAAAAGGGGTTATGTAAGAGGAAAAGGATGACGAGCTTCGTGGAGATTTTTCCGAAGAATCCGACATCTGGACTATCAATTGTAGTATATATAATGCATCAAGAGCTTTGGCGGATGCAAACCGTCGAAAAAAACAACAACTAATCATAAGGCCAAGAGACGAATGCATCAAATCAGCACGAATATAGGCTGGGCAAGGCAGTACGCTTCCAAAATTCAGTGTGTGATTAACTACATAACACCTGTCAGGAATTTCCTCATAACGCCTGAGGAGGAGCGCAGACCCATCACTACCGAGGAGGCGAAAAAAGTATTAAGAGGCATTTAGAACTATTCCGCTTCGGGAACAGATAGTATCTTCACAGCTATCCTAAATGATAAGATTGTTTGGAAAATTGAACCTATGTGGCGTTATATGTACGAGCAACGCGACTCAAAGAAAGGCGTAGCAAGATATCGGGAGAACTTCCTTATCGATAAATGTGTCTCGCAAGACGCATCATCCTACGAGCACTACCTATCGATGGCCTGGATTGGTTACCGGAAAGCTATCAAATCAACCTCCCATAGACTTTTCATCTGTCTGTTAGAAAGCTTAAAGTTTCATCCGCACATCGTGTGGTGCGTAGAGTGATTGATGTCACTTCGATAAACCAGATTTACTATCTCATCTGGAAGATATCGAGACACAACTAACAACGTCACCTTTCAGAGAGGTGTCTTTCAGGGCGTAACCATAAGCCCTCTTCTCTTTTGCCTTACATTTTACATTGCCACTATCTCTCGCTCTCCGCCATTCCGAAGGGTACTTCTGTGGCAAACATGTTAATCGAAAGCATAAGATCACTCCTGTATTTTATATGAAGACCCTAAGCTCATCAACGGAAGCGCTATACGACACCTTGGTTCTGAAGAGACCTATACATACCTGGGCGTACCACAGAGGAACTTTCAGGATTTAACATCTAGAAAGGATACTCTCTGAAGCAGCTACAAATGTCACACCCGACGGATTTGATCTTCCGAACTGTCGGCGAGAAACAAGGTATCTGCAAAGAACTCGCTTGCCGACCCAATGGTACTCTATTTATTTTGAGTAGTTCCATTCACGAAGGACGAGCTCAGATCTCTCAATACTGGGTCACGAAAGATTATATACATGAACTAAAGCATGCACCTTAAGTCTTCTGTTCCGCAATTTTACATCTCACGCCGTCAAGGTGGTCGTTGAATACTGAATCAGGAAGCACGAAGAAAAGAGGATGCACGGTATCTTGTCATTTCCACTTTAGCATACAGTCGCCATATTTTGAGCCAATGATAGCTGCGGAGCGTGTCATGCACATCCTAAACGTCTAGGACACATACCATCTAGTTGTCCAACTCATGCGGGAACGACCTACATCCAACATTCTTGACAATTGTACGTGTTGTGCACTGGAGGCCTGACATGGTTCTCCTTCAATTTGAGAAACGAACCATGTTCGTTATCGAATTTCCAATACCAGCTGACCAAAAATTCACAGCCAAGGAGAATGAAAATAAAGAGAGATATAAAGAACTTGTAAGGGAGTTGCGACGGTTATACACGGAATATTTTGTTAAGCTAGACGTCCTGGTTATGGATGCTTTTGGATGTGCCAAACTTTCACTAGTTAATAGCCTGAAAAGCAACCCTGCGTGTCAGTAAAATGCTAAGATACTTGCGGGAAAAAAAAGGAGGTCGTCCTCGTATCGCTCCGTGTACACAGGGTGCACGAGAGCGTCTGTAATTTTTCGGAATGGCATATTCTTGGCATATTCTTCCTTCTCCTTGGCAGTGATGTTTTAGTCGACCGGAGCCGAGAATTCGAGTTCGTTTCTCGAAGTCTCGGGGCAAGATGTCAGGACTCGAGTGTGCAACGGAGACTGCTGACGAAAATCCTAGTTCCAAAATAATTTGGCACTTTTCGTTTTGGATGATTGCCTCTATATCCGTCGGAGCGTTCGGCAGGACAGGGTCGCGGCCAACACCGTAAGAGCAACAAAGATGGCAATAAAGCACTCTGGGGGACGCATTATGTATGTATAGATACGTCGTTCCCGCGTGAGTGGAACACACAGATAGTATGTGTTCTAGCTACTCAGCGTGTGCATTACACGCTCTGCACCTATCACTGGGAACATCTTGACATAAAATGGTTACCGTGTACTAAGATGGAAATCACATCGTCCTGGCATGCAAAAATGAAACTCGCTGTACCTGAATTAAGCCCTGATGACCTGAGAAAAGCAGTAATGCACTTTCGTCACACCTGATGTTTAAATTCAGGCCAAGGGTCTCGGCCGCCTGCTCCGCGGATTTGTAGAGGAATGCTCCTTTTCCAATCATCTCGTGTTTTCTGACAATTTTTAGGAGAAATTCTTTGCCATTTGCAACGACGTAAACTGTACCTAGAATAATTCAGTTATCAAGACATTGGAGATTCAGAAGTCCGTTTCCGCCTTGATGTGAACATTACAGTTCACTTCTTCAGGGCTGACCTGAAGAAGAAGGGCTGACCTGTCGGCAAAATTCATAGTTTTGCACACGATTGAAACCCGAGAAGGGTTTAAAATTTTAATTCACAATAATAATATTATTGATAATATAAATACTGAAGAGTATTTAATTGCAAATAATGTAAATTATCATCGTTTTTTATTGAAAATTCACCTGCTTTGTTGAAAAGTCAACTATTTCGTAGAGAATTTACTTCTTGTTTGAAATTCATATTTTGGTGTTGAAAGGTCAACTGAAATCTGTTTTGGTTGAAAACTCAACTATTTTTTTGAAAATGTGTCCTTTTAATTTAAAAATTCATCTATTTCAGTAGAAATTGCATTTTTTCTGCATAAGAGTGCAACTCTATGGTGAAAATACGTTTTTCATTTAAAAATCTATCTGTTTTAGTAGAAATTTCATCTTTCTTGGATACAAATCCAACTGTTAGATTGAAAATTAATCTTCTTTGCTTGAGAATTCAATTATTTTGTGTGAAATTTTTGCTTAAATAACTTTGTTTACAAATCATTGCAAATTTTTTCAAATTAAAGAGTATGTAATTCTAAAAATCAATAATAAAAGATTCAAAATTTATTTAGGATAATAATAATATCTAATATTTCATGATAATTATAATTTCATGACTAAAAAATCATTTGTAATAATTCAATTATTTCATATTCTTTTACCATGAAGGGAGTTCTCTTAAATTTCAGCACCCATTACCACCGTCAACTGCATTTTTTGTATTTAGTTAACGTTTTTTGACAATTTGTTGGCAGACATCACAAGTTTATAAGTAAATGATTCAAGAATAACCAAAAAAGTTCAGAAAACATCGTTCTTCCAAATTACAGCAGTCATAGGCTCAGCTATTTCGTATCCGACCAGCACAGCTGTTATTTAAAGTTACCGGTGAACCACTACACATTTTCACGAATTTCCGTGAACTTTTACAAATTATCACTCATTTCCAGGAAATTAATAAATTTCAAAGAATTGCCAAAATTTACAAAAATATTTTCTTTCAAAAACGGGATTTTTGGGTTTAATTTGAAAAGGAAGAAATGTACAACAGTTTTATTCCATGAAAAAATATGCGCAATTGAATTTTCCATGAGAATATGTACTTTTGTAAGTTAAAATTCGGAACTTGTTTCTGGGGTCTCCAACCGCCAACGCCACTCAGCGAGAACAATTTATTGGCGATTATGAAGTGGAATTTTTTTTCTAAATCACAACAATTTTTTTCTAAGTTCAAAAAATCAATATGTACTTACGTCCATTATAATTGCCGTGATCAGAGAGTACAATATAATATATAAATTTTTATTAGAAAATTTTTTCAACGGACCCCAAAACTTTTCTATTAATCCAAAATAAAGATAGCCCAAATTTAATTCCAAAGTCAGTTAATATTAGCCAAATCAAAGGTCAAAATTTCGATGAAGTAATAGTTATTTGTGATACAATGACCCTAAGTCAAAACGACAATCAAACGGCCGGATAATCGCGAGTTGTGTTTTATAAAACATGATCGATTTTTAATCGGGAAATTTCGTACGCTTTTATCCTCTTATCTTGAGTAATATTTGTCAAATAAAAAAGTTTGATGAGAAAAATTTGTTGACCGAGTCAACACGAGTACGAAGGTACTCGTGTTTAACTCGATCGATTTTCGATTTTCCCTAGTGGACAATACTTCTACGCATTTTCAAGCGGTTTACGAGTTATTGCATTCGTTTCGCAGTGGGAGGAAATACTTTTTTCCGTTCAAAGAAGTCTTACAGTCCTCAATTTTGCCCCTTTTTTGCAATTTTTTTACAATAAAGTGCTCTAAATTTTAAAGAGCACCTTGGTCAGAGATTTTTGCGTTCTTATTTATTTATTTATTATATTGATTACTCAAAGTATGAGAAATGCGAGATTTTTCACAAAATAATGATTCACTCTTCAACAACGGTTTGCATATAATGAAAATATAAACAAATTAAATTAACAAATTGACAAATCTTGTTGTTCAAAAATATTTCTTAGCTAAAAATGATTTAAATTATTGGGATAGTGTTTTTAAGTCACGATTTCTACAAATATTAACAATTATAATTGTCATAAACTATTTTTGTGCCAAAATTTTTAATTTGTGGTTGTTTAAATTTCGGATTTCCCTTTACCATCTGAATTGATGCAGATATTCTCAAAAATAATATATGGTCAATTAAATTTTTTTAATTACAACAATTGTTGAGTTTGTAAACACAATTAAGGAAAAAAATACTAAACTGTGGCACTTTGCCTGAAAAAGAATTTTTTTGCACTAAAACTGCTTCAAATTTTTAATTCCGAAATGCAAGACAAAGTCTCAAATTTTATCCTTTCATTGTATTTTAAAAGAGATAATAATTGAACATATAATATTTCTGAAAATATCTGCATCAATTCATTATAATAAATTTAAAATTCAAAGCAATTTTTTGTTAGTTAAAAAATTACAATCTACTTACGTGGAGGGTTAGAACTTGAAGAACCCTGCCTCCTGCTATAACCTTGCGGCGGTCTTCTTGTTCGACTCCCAGATTGTCCAGGTGGCCACTGATCACTTCCATCTGTAAGATATAATATAAAGATTTTTATTAAAGAATTTTTTCAGCGAACCCCAAAAATTGGCTATTGGTCCAAAATGAAGAAAGTCCAAATGTCATCCGAAAGTCAGCTGGTATTGAAAAAACACGAAGGTTCCAAATTTCGATTAAGAAAATATATTTTGAGAATCTAGGCACCCTGAATTATGTATTTTTAGAGTATTATGATATTGCTACTTCTGATTGTACATTGACAAATGTGTAAACATCAATAACTTTAAACATTATCTGGAGGTTAGATTTTATGAAAAGTTGAGCATATAAGATTTTTCCTTGTGCGTCTTCAATATGAACATTATATGAAATTAAGAAAAGGTGAAAAAAGTGTTGAAAATTATATCTGTCTTCATATTTTTTTCACGTATAATTTATCTATTTTTTTAATCCATGAAGCACTTTCTGCCGATTGTCCATCCACCGGCATTCCCGTGCATGTCAAAAAGAGCAAGGCAAACTTTTGTCCCTCAGAATGTGTGTGCTCAATAAAAATTTATGCTATCCTGCGGATTTTCATATACTAATGCCAAAACAAAAAATAAAAAAAATTATTTTCCCGAAAGAAAGGGTAAGCTTTCGACAATTGTAATTAAAATTCAAAACAATCAGAGGAAAATATGAAAAGAACATATTATAAAAACTATTTAATAGGCTCATCAAATGTATATTGACAAAATAAAATATTGAGGAACACTTTCATCGGCTATTTCAAAGCATCCATTGCATATTTTATTATTCTTTCAATCATACTTCGAACGTCTAATATATATATACCATTAAGCCATTTCCCTTTCGGCGAGCCTCTAGGGGTAAGCGTGACACTACCCGATTCGGGTAGTGTTTCTAGGTGGATAGTTTCTTGTAGTAAATAAGTACAAGTGTGGGCTCACCACACCCACGACCGCCAACAGCAACGCAGTAGTATCAGACGGTCACCCATCCAAGTACTAACCGCGCCCAACACTGCTTAACTTCAGTGATCTAACGGGAACTGGTGTTTCCAGCGTGGTATGGCCGTTGGTTAATATAATTATTATTATTATATATATATTATATATATATATATATATGTGTGAGAAGTTGTAGGCTCCGGAAGCTACGATCATGGTTCTTTAAAAGCTACCAATCCCGACGCAACTGGAACGTGTACGTCATCCGCTTCTGCTCCTTCTGTCCTAGAAGGTAAGCAAGAGCGGGAAATTTACGCGAGAAAACATCGGGCAACACTGTTCCTTGGAGTCAGGTCTCTAGCCGCGGATGATCTTACGCGGCAGACGGGACAGTTGGAGATGAAATTTCACCTCTGGATACTTTTTTAGAGCTACCAATCTTTGTGGAATGTTATGAGGAACAGTGTTGACGGACCAGATGAAGTGATCCCAGAAGAACAGCCTTTTGCATCCGGTTCGCGATGGAATGAGCCTGACGCTGGCAAGCCGGAATCTTGTTGAGTTGGCTAATAAATGAAGCTTTCATACCTCCAAGACAGCCGATTATGAGAACTACAAGATGGACTTTGAAGCCTTGGTAGAGCCTGCTCAGCTCGAAAAGAAGTGCTTGATATTTCGCCCGTTTTTCTTCCTCCTTTGCCGTGATATTACCATCGGCTGGTGCCGAGAATTCAATCACGTAAATGATCTTGTTCTTCAGATCTTGGAGGTCAATATCAGGCTTCGTAGCACTGATACGTTGAGTGGTCGAGAATGAGAAATTCCAGTAGATCTTACACTGATCATTCTCCACAACGGACTCGAGATATATATATTATTATATTTATTATTATTATTATTGATTATTATTATTGGTTAGATAATTACTATAAATTGCACACTAATATCAGAAACTACGTAATTTGTGATGCAAGGTTAGAAAAAAGTAATAATGCGTATATTTCGTTGATGATAGCATATTTTCTTTGAAATTTTCTATATATTTTTTTAACGGTGAAATATAAGTTAGTCTTTGGAACTTAAAAAATAAAGTATTAATTACAAAATATACGCATTATTCTTTTCCAACCCTACATCACAAATGACGCAGTCTCCGATACCAATGTGCAACTTATAATAATTATCCACTTTAATTTCAACAATTGTCAACTATACCCGGCCCAAATCGCGCGCCAACAGCGACCAACGAGGACCGCTCCACCGGGCAAGCGCAGCAGCCCAACATGTCAATGTTGGGGGCACTGACAATAGACTTCTAACATATCCCCAACAAGCGATCACAGCGCCTCTACAGGCCGCAACTCTTGGCGCCATTCCAAAATACGTCATCAGGTTCTCTTGCACTGTTTTGGTTACATTAAATACTGTTTATCAAGAAAATTTTTATTGGGATCAAATAATGAACAATATTAAAGTGTATAAAGAGTGATATTGTGTGTCAGTGTTTGCAGTACTCGTTCAATCATGTACAAAAAATCGCTTGATGAAGTTGGCGATCGTAAAAGACGTAGACGGCTCCAAAATATGCTTCAACCGAATTTAGTCCCAGAAGTGTAAGTAGTCTACGTTTGTATAATGGAAATATCATAATATAGATCGATGAGGTTTGCATGGAAAAGAAATGAAAATTTCGATTTTTTTAATACCTGTAATATTGTCGAATGTAAGGAAATTTCATACACTTAATTTGGGAAAATTACCATAACCTATAAATTCACACTCATTTGTAAATTTACAACACCGAGTTGTGATTTCACATAACCTAAAAGTAAAATCGCAAGACGGATGGTAGTATTCCCGACTTTTGTGAATACCCAACTTCACACGTTGGTAATAATCGAGCCCACATTCAACGTGGTAAAATTACTTCTTGCCGGGAATCTAAAAATTTGGGTACTTCATTTCTTTTTTAGTGAAAAACTTACACACTGTTAGAAAAATGTAACTGAATTTTTTTACAGAAACGTAATTGAGGATAATGAGCAGCGTGGTGATGCGGGAGAGATGAGACATGTGCGAGATGGCCCACGCGAAATTCCTGAAGAAATTGATGATGGAGTTCATCAGAGAAGAGATATCGAAGAGCAGAGAAGAGATATCGAACAGCAGAGAAGAGATATCGGAGATTTTATTGAGGATAGCGATTACGATTTGACTTCTTCTGAAGAAGACTCGCAAAATGAAGGTAAAAATGAAAATGAAGAAGATGTCTTTCGCGCAGTGCTAAATGAAGATGATGAACCCCTATATCAAGGAGCCCCATTAACAGTTGCGCAAAGTATGATGCTCATCTTAACAATCCTTTTACATCACAATACTTCTTTGACATGTCTGGCGGACATTATTATAATTCTTAACTTGCATTGTATGATTAATGGTTTGAAGAAAAATAGCTTGTATAAGTTTCAAAAATATTTTTCTCTTGATACGCAGCAGGCATCAATGATAAAAAATTATTACTGTACGATGTGCTTGCGGGAATTAGAGAATGTTGAAAGTCGTTGTCCATCGTGTCCATCAAGAAAAAAATCATATTTTCTTCACTTGCCTTTTCTTGAGCAATTAAGGGAAATGTTTATGAGGGATAATTTTTACAATCAGTTGCAATATCGTTTTCAAAGGCCGGATCTAGGTAATATATCAGATATTTCTGACGGCTCTGTTTATAGGGAATGGATGGAAAACAGATTTCTCTCCAATCGGCATAATATTTCATTTACTTGGTACACAGATGGAATACCCGTATTTAAGTCTTCAAAAAGTAGTGCATGGCCCGTATATTTATCGATTAATGAATTACCTCCCACAGAAAGAAAAAGAAGAGAGAATGTGTTACTTGCTGGGTTGTGGTATGGTGACAAGAAGGCAGACATGAATAGATTTTTTCATGCTTTTTATCCAGAATTTCAAAAACTTGGAGAAGGCTTTCAAATATACGTACCCAAAGAAAACATGACAATAAATGTTCGCGGAATATTATTAATGGGTACGTGTGATTTACCAGCTAAATGCGAATGTTTAAACTTTATGCAATATAACGGTAATTATGGTTGTCCAATATGTTTATGTCAAGGTGTCAATGTACCTTTGCCTACAGGAGGGAATGTTCATGTGTATCCATATGAAAACGGAATAGTATTAAGAACATTGGAAAATTGTATAGAATACGCAAATACCGCAACACCAGATGAACCGAAAATGGGTGTAAAAGGTCCCACAGCTCTTTCTCTGTTAATGCCTGATTTTATAAAAGGGATGGCTCTGGATCGTATGCACGGCGTCTTTGGTGGCGTTGTAAAAAAGATTTTAACCTTATTACTTGATATTAAATACAGGGCCTATAACTTCTCATTCTTTAATGCTATCGATATCATCAATGAAAGATTGAAGCAAATTAAGCCTCCTAAATTCATACATCGTATGCCACGTACTGTACATGATTTAGTCCATTGGAAATGTTCAGAGTTGAAGACATGGTTCTTTTACTACTCCATTCCTGTTTTTTCTGGAGTACTGCAACAGAATTATTTCGAAAACTACCTATTATTAGTTATTGCACTATCCATTCTTAATTCTGATAACATAACGCCTAACATGATTGAAATAGCACGTGATTTGTTGCATAGATTTGTTAAAGAATTTCCAGGTTTATATGGTCAACAGTTTTGTTCGATTAATATTCATCAACTATTGCACTTATCCGAATGCGTTGAGAAATTTGGTCCACTCTGGGTACATTCCTGTTTCGAGTATGAAAATATTAATGGGCAAATTTTAAAACTTGTCCATGGAACTACCCATATTGATACACAAATAATAAAATCACATCACTTGTTTATAAGTATGATAAAGTTTATAGAACAGTTACCGAATCGCGATATCCGTGATTTTTGTTTAAAAAGAAAACGTCAGGTAAAAATAATAGAGGAGTTGCTTCCAAATTGTTATAGTGTAGGTGCTTATCAACGTCTCTTAGAAATACCACACATTGTACAAACTGCTTGCCGTAATTCTGGAATCATTTTGCAAAACTTGAGAGTATTGCAATATCTGCGTCTACTGAAGAATAACAAGTTGTATGTAGCAGAAATTTATAAAGATAATTTGCAAACACACTCACATGTGGTTCAGTATCGCACAAATAATTTACTGAAAATTGGCTTCGTATATAGTTTTCTAAAAATCCTAAACTGTAATTGTAGGCAACAGCTCTGTCAATGTCCCTATCAAAGTTATGCTATTATCCGGACGTGTATTGACCGACCACTTTTGCACGCTCGGGGGGACAATTTTATTTTTGACAGCTGCTCCCTTTTACTTCGATGTGAATTAACTAATGAGACAATACCTATTCCTATTGAATGCATTCTCAATGTTTGCATTTACATGAAAATTGATAGTCATGTTTATATTGGAATTCCTGTAAACCAACAAGAACTTCAATAAACAGTCCACGAACATCTATTGGTGCATTGTATTATTTTGCGTCAAATTGGTTGATAACCCAAATATTGCATGCAACTGAATTCAGTTATTTTTCATTTATAAATAATATACCATTCTTTTTGCCTTATGCTCAGTCTTGCATGCAAAATAAATGTATTTCATTTTTTACTTAAGTACAATTCTAGGGGATTAAATAATTATTATAAATAATAAGTGAAATGTATATAGTCTCTGTTCTGTGAAATGTCGAACGTAAAAGGCTCTAAGGAGGTTGTGCGATCTAGGTAATCGGAAAAATTATATTTACTCCGTTATTAGTTCTTGTGCTTGTGTTGTGTGCTTCATTAGACTCTTATTCGGAGAAATGCCTGTACGTAGAGTGAAGTAATATGCCCTTATATGGTGGATAAACACGGATCAAAAAGACGTTGTGGAACTGAGCACTTTTCCAAAAGCCAAGCGTGTAGTCAATGCTGTTTCGCAGATTCGTTGGACTGACTTCAAGACAGGCAATGTTTCAAATTTTGAAGCCAAAATACTTGCTATAGACGGTATGTATTTATACATTTTCTTTCATTTTGTTCGTATACAAATATCTGAGAGACTACTTACCTCGCTGAATAGAGTATTCTTATTCAGCCATACAATTTCAAGATGGCGAGCCCACAACCTTTATTACGTAGGAAAACTCATGAAAGTGACTTGTGTTGTGTGATGGCACCGCCATTTCGGATTTTCCCAAAAACAATTTTGTGTTTTATCGTGCTGCAAAGGATTTTTGTTGAAAAATTGAAAAAAATTGTGTTGCAAACCCAACATTCATCACATAAACCATTTTCGAAATAATCGCAAATTTGCAAAAAAATCGTCAACCCCGCCATTTGGAAATACCTGAACGCAAAACAACATTGTGTGAAATTTCGTGTTGAGCCTCAAATAGCCACTCTGTTATTATATTCTTGGCCTATGCCTCTTTTTTGGGTTTGGGAGCTTATGGTTCAACAGATTGTTACTAAGTATATTAAAAAAATCGAGAAATAAGTCAAACTACTTAATTTCAACATACGATTTCTCAAATACCAAAAAAGATATCCGGACAAATCTAAGTGCGGTTTAAAGAGAAAGTGTATTGCTTTTAGACCCCATTAATAGATCCATCAAAGAAATTTACCTTTCCGTGTAACATAACCTCAAATGTGTCGAAAAATCACGATCTTGGCACATTTAGGTTAGGATATCTTGATAACCAGAGCCAATTGAGAAATTTGGACTTCGGATTCAAATTCAGCGCACCAAAAACCTTCGGGAAAGTATGTTCTGGTTTCTGGGCTAGAGGTCGGCTAAATTTTGTCGGCTTATGTTATACATTTATTCATTTATTGAAATTTTGGCCTTGAATCATTCATAGCCATAGTTATTTGTGCAAGTGAGCAAAAATCTGAGCTCAAACTAATAAGCGTAATTTGTTTGGAATGAAACTATGGTCGTCTATATTCCACCAAGTTTGTTTCCAAGTTAAGCAACATTGGACTTGAATTTCAGAACGAAAGTTCATTTCATACATTTTATTTCTAGATGACATAGATAAACTGGATCGGATGGCTGTGACTAGCGCTGGGGTGTTAACGGAACCCACAAATAAAATTTTTTCCGCATCTGTAATGGACAAAAAGAAAAGTTGTGATCAGCAAAATGCATTGCAAAAAAATATAAGGAAGGCTAATAATAAGAGGCAAGTGCAGAAATGCATTAATTCCCAGCAGCCAATTTTTCCTCCTAGCGAACAATTTAAAAAACAAATATGTGTCTCACATGAAAAAAATAGTGGATTATTTGAGAGATCAGTGGGTTCTCGTGAAACACAGCTTATATCCAACAATCCGATTTTTCGAGGATTTCAACGTACCCATTCAACTGAAGAAACCTTCAACCTTCCGACCTCCACTTCCAACCATCATCTTTTTCAAAGACCTGGGCCTACTCATACAACGAAAGATACCTTGAAGTATAGCTATCAACTTCCTGAAGAAGCTGCGCATATGCATACAACTGAAAAGACCCCAAACTCGAATAGTCTATTGCTTGAAAGAGCTCGTCGGTACCAAGCTGGAGGGGTCTCAATTCGCCAATACCAACTGCCTGAAGAACCTGGGCTTACCCATCCATCTGAAGAGTCATCAAGTTCTTACTCTGCTCACAAAGCTGCTGAAGATGAAGAGCTTTCTTTGGTTAAAAATTCAACTTTTTGGTTGAAAATTAAACAATTTTATTAGAAAACATTCTTTTTGGGTAAAAGGGCAACTGTTTTGTTGACAATTCGTCTTTTTTGGTTGATTTTAACTGTTTTTAATAACAAATTTTGTTCGAAAGTAATTCTTTTTGGTTGAAAATTCACGTTAATCGGGAGTAATGTTAAGGTTCATGCAGGGGGTAAACTAACCCAGAAAACTCACCTGAAAGAATCAATTACGAATGCTAGCGCAACGAATGAATACCGGGGGGCAACTTTTTTTTTCCTGGAACCTCGAATCCATATTTGAGGCGGAAAGTCCCTGCGGACCATCAAAATTCGCGATAAATATGTCAAATTTCTGAAATATTGCATTTCCAGATCAGCAGGAAAAATGAACAGAACTGGGGCGATACTCAAAATAGAAAAATTATTCTATCATCAGACAAAACTTTTATAAAAAACACTAAAAGAAGGAAAAATACATTGAATGTAAAATAATGACTACAAAAATTCCGAAATAAACTCCTATGTCTGTTGGAATAATTCTTCTATTTCGAAAATCGCGCCAGTTCTGTTTGTTTTTCCTCCGCTGCTTTTTAGGTGCAATATTTAAGGAATTTATCATATTTATCGCAAGTTTAGACGATATCCAAAGCGACCCTCCGCCTCAAATATGGATTTAAGCTTCCAAGAGGGCAAAAAACTGCCCCCCGACAATCATTCGCCGCGCCAGCACTCGGAACTGACCCCCCCAATTGAGTTCCACGTTAGATTATCCCCTGCATGAGCCTTAAGTAATCCAGAGTATAATTCCGTACTTAGTAGAAACCCAGAATAATCCGACATAATCCAGACTACTACATCTCCACTGGACCGTATTTTTTGAACTTGTTTCCCCCTTGATTCTTCACAATAGATTTGATGAAGGTCCCAAATTTCTATAATATAATACATTCGACATTGAAAATAATGATATCATTTAGTCCCAATTATATATTTGCATTTCCATTACTTCTGAACTATCCTTTTTGTATCTTTAGTTTTTATTTTAAAATTCCGATGCATATATTTGCATATTTTATTAATAATTTATCGAACAGCTTTGATGCAATATAAAATATAATATTTTTTATCCTGAAAATTATCTTAATGTGCCTTGCGGCACTATTATTGTTGTAAAATATCATTATTGATTTAATTATGCTCTATTAATTTCAGCATTGTATTATTTTTCTCTTAGGATTTGATTTTAGGGATTCGTAGAAAAAAATGTATTCTGAGTTATTTAGAATAATTGTATAAAGAACTTGAATCAGGAAATTGAAGTTTTTAACATATAAATCTTGATCAAAATTTTTTAAATTACAACTCACTTATAGTGAAAATAATATTAATAGTTTGGACGCTTCAAATTTTTAGTTAAGTATAATGAACCCTAGAAAAATGTATTATCATGGAACTATAACAATTCAATTTTCTGGTCCTTAAGGTATTTTTTTTATTTTATTCACATCCAAATTGGAGAGCTTTTCCTCAATGCAATGAAACATGCATATGAATTTAGAAAGGCAGGAAGATACGAGTCCCAAACAAACTTGAAGGTGAGACGCACCAAAAATAAAACAAATAATCAATTTCATAATACGGGGAATATTTTTTTTCTTACATAACATTTTTTCTTCCAGATTCCAGTTCAGTATTTTCAACAAGGTGTCGATAGGGTATGAATGAATTACGAAATGTTTTTTAATTATCCAAAGCAAAGAAGTACTCGCCTACATTAAACTACAGGCAAAATCAGGTGAACCTTACGATTGGAAAACAATTGTTCGGTTATCTTTGTTGGAAGTATATGGCCAATCCTTGAGCAATTACTCAGCTACTGGAAAAAGAAGTGAAAGACCAGCCATAAATTTACGACTCTTTAAGGGGTTGCACGGTATGTAGACTCGTCTTTCGAAATACTTCAATACATTCCATCAATTAATTATTCCTCCTATTTGCAGAATGGGTAAACCAAATTACAGCGGGATCCATTAGCATGAAAGCTATGCGAAGTTTTGTGAATAAATGCATTACAAATAAGAGTAAATATAAAAATGAAAAGAAGGGATCAGCGAATTCAAAGAGGACAAAAACTGATTTGAAATCCAAGAAAAGTCGACTCGACGTCGAAACTGTTCAAGACAACGTCCAAGTATCAGTCTCGCCTAATATGTCACAGGATGTGAATGAATCTTGTAGAGCACCCATCATTAACCCCAACCATGGCATCATCATTACAGAACGAAAATCTGCTTGGGATAATTCACACATAATTCCCGAGCAACAATTGAACTGGAATGAGAATAATGTTATTACTGAGCAACAATTAAGTTGGGGGAAATCAGATCATTTAACTGGAGAATCTACCTATTTGTAATAGTAATTTTAGTAGTAATTGTAGAAGTGTTTCTACAAAAAAATTTGGTTTTAAAAATATACATGTTATTATACGCAGAAAGCAGGTATTTTCTTTTGACAAAATAATTTTTACATTTGATGAAAACCTTTTAAGTTTTGAAGTCCTTGCTTGCATTCAATCGATTCACTTCTCAGCTGCAGTTGACCCACTATTTGAAAAGGAGAAAAAAATCATTGTAAATGAAAAAGAAAATTAATTTTCGTTCACATGCGATTGTAAAGAAGTACAAAATATGATATTTACTATGAAAATAGTATTTCAATCTAACTGCGATGTTAAGCAATAAAATATATACTTGTTCACAATCGCATGTAAACGAAAATTAATTTTCATTATTATTCATAAAATTGATTCTCTTCCAATTTTCAAACAGCGCGCCAACTGCACGCGCCTATTTGGCGCACGCGCAGTACCAAAGCGCCACGATTCGGATTAATCGGAGGTCTACGAAGGCTCTAAACAGGTTTTAAATTAAGACCTACTTAGAACCTAAAAAGTGGAAGAAACGGACTTTTCGGACACTTTTCAGGTCCTAAATAGGTCCTACCTCAATACTAATAAAACCTCCATAGAACTTCGTAAGACCTGCAAGATGTAGGACCTAGGATACTCTAAGTAGACTTTAAATTTCGACTCGGGATACTTATAAGTGAAATAAATTATATTTAATGTCATAATTTATATTTAATAATATAATGGTAAGAACATTTAGGAATTACGATTAGACTGACTAAACTTAATCTCAGTATTAATTCTCTAAAACTAATAATAATACTGATTTTTCTCGAATTGTTCTATACTAAAGTTTATGATGTTTATGACTGTTTCAAAGAATTTACGGTATCAATAAATAAAATTGTATCTGGAAAAATATGGAGTATATTGTATATAAAAGTACAAAGTAATTTTTATTTATAATGTTTATTGCTATTTAGGTGATAGCTATTTAGGTGATATCGTGTGATAGCCACCCTCGCTCCGCTCGGGTAGCTAACTTCACACTCGTTTTAAATCTCTCGCTTTTTCAACTTGTAGCACAATATACTATTTTTAATTCAAAATTCAACTATTTGGTTAAAAATGGATCTTTTTTAGTTGAAAGCTCAACTATTTGGTTGACAATTCACGAATTTTATGGAAAACTCGTCTTTTTGGTGGAAAATTAAACTTTTTTTTTTTTTTGAAAATGAATCTTCTTCTTTGAAAATTCATCCAGTAGAAGATTCATAATTTTAGTTGAAAATTCATCACTGTTCGAAAATTTCTTATTTTGGGTGTGGAAAATTAATGCTTTTAACTGAAAATTGAACTATTCCATTTTTGGTTGAAAACTGTTTTTGTTTTTAGTTCAAAATGCAACGTTTTTGTTAAAAATGTATGTACTTTTTGTTGATAAATGATATTTTTTGGTACAAAATTAATCTTTTTCTTTAAAATTTAATCTTCTTGGTTCAAAATTCAACTGTTTCAGTGAATAATTCATAATTTTTGTTAAAAATTCATGACTTTGATTGGAAATTTGTTTTTTTTTTTTTAATGTGGAAAATAAATTTTTCTAGCGGAAAATTTAACCATTCCATCCCCGGTTGAAAAATGTTCTGTTTTAGTTCAAAATTAAACTATTTCATTGAAAATTCATGTATTTTGTTGATAACTCGTCTTCTTCGGTAGAAAATCAATCTTTTTGTTTGAAAATCAATCTTCCTGATTAAAAATTCATCCCCCTAATCGAAAATTCAAGTGTTACAGCCAAACATTTACCATTTTATGTGAAAATTCATTTTTTTTCTGTTGAAAATAAAACTACTTGATTGAAAGTAAAACTTTTTTGTTAAAAATTCATCTTTTTCGTTCAAAATACATCTACTCCAGTCGAAAATTCATTATTTTTTTTGAAAATTTATCACTTTGTTTGAAAATTCTTTTTTGTGCGGAAAACCAATTTTCTGTATCTGAAAATGTAACTGTTTGGTTAAAAATGGATCTTTTCAGTTGAAAATTCAGCTTTTTGGTTAAGTTTTCATGTATTTTGTTGAAAACTCGTCTTTTTTGGTTGAAAATTCAATTGTTTCGTTAAAAATGCAATATTTTTACTTTAAAAGTTAGGAATTTGAAGCATACGAAGATAAAACAAAAATCCGTTCCAATTACTACTCAAATTCACGGACTTCAGAGACAAATCCAAGAAATGACTAATTATGTTTCTAATACCATTTAATTATTAAATTAATCGATGGTGCCGATACATTTATTAATATCTTTTGCAATATAATTTGTCAAAGCTTTCTAAATTGAACATATCAATTAAATCCCTAGAAATTGAAAACAACATTTATAATAAACTGTCGAAACTGTATACATATTCCGAGCCGACCGTTCAAAAAATGCAAAATACCTCAATGCCTCCGTACAATAGAAAATCATACCTGGAAAAAACGTGGAATTATGAGAGAAATTTTTTCCAGGATTTGAGTAGACACCCTGACAACTATTTTTAATTAGGATTGAAAAAAACATCCATTCCATCATAAAAAATTCTTTCAAAATAAGCAAGAAAAAGATTCACAATTAAAAAAAGAAACTTACAAAACAACCTCTCTTTTCAGCTCATGAGACAAGAATAACAAATGAAAAAAGAGGGAGAAAAAGGGAAAAAGTCAACCAAAAACCAACCTCTCACTTTTTCCTTTCTCCGTCCTTTTTATAATACGAGAGAACCAACATGTTTCGAGGGCAATTTAGACATCATCAGGGATTATTTATAGGGAATAACTAAATGTATGAAAAAAATTAATATACATGTAAAGAAAATATTGCAATCAGTATTAATTAAAAATTGTTTAATTCTGATGTAATCAGATATATTAAAAGTGATGTTGTTTTGGAAGTTTATCCCTTTAATTGTGAATCCCCTTCCCGCTTACCTTGCACAAACTATTCATGACAAAATGGATTTCCCCTCAATCCCAATTTAAAAATTTTTTAATAGAGACACTAAACTCATGATTCTTCCCAATCTATGGGGTTTGCTTATGAATAATTTAAGATTTCCTTTAATTGAGTTTACATATCTTACCTCAATTTTCTTGAAAGAAGTCTTTCTTTTTATTTAAATTTTTGTAAAAAGAATGTTTTGAATTTGAGCAATTTTTAGAAATGCATTTAAATACTTTGGATTGTTTTCTTTTCCTAATTGGAAAATTTAATAATCAGGGCGTCTACTCAAATCCCGGAGAAAAACTCCCTGGCAATTCCAGGCTTTTTCCAGGTATCTCAAGTTTTTTCCAGGTATAATTTTTCGTAGCATGGAGACATTCAAACATTTCGCATATTCCAAAACAATCTACTCGGAACATGTATACAGCCTCGCGAGTTTATTATAAATAATGTTTTTTTTCTTCACTTTCTAGGAACTCAATTAATATAACAAGATACTCTTAAATATTCCAGCACGATAAATTAATTAAATAATACTAAAAACACAATCAATCACTCTTTGAATCCGTCTCTTAAAGTCCACGAACTTGAACAATAATTCAAACAAACCTCTACCTTATCTACTTATACTTAGAATTCAGTGCATATTTTGGTAAAATTAATGTGGGCACTATATGAAATTCAATTTTCAATTTAAACCGATTAAAATTCTTAACTTTTCAAGCAAAAATTTGGATTTTCAAAAAGATAAATGATTTTTTTAACCAAATAGTTGAATTTTCAACGAAAAAGCCCAATTTTCTACCAAAAAGACGATTTAAGAAATAAATGCATTAATTCTCAATTAGACAGTTGAATTCTCAACTAAAAAAGATCAATTTTCAAACAAATAGCTGAATTTTGAACTAAAAAAGATAAGTTTGCAACCAAAAATGGAACAGTTAAATTTTCAGTCAAACAAATTAATTTTCCACAACAAAAAAAAAACAGATTTATTTTAAAAACAAATTTAATTTAACTTTCAACCAAGTAGTTTTACTTTCAAGCAAAAAAATTGAACTTTCAACCAAAATTATGAATATTTAGCTGGAACACTTGAATCTCCAACCAAGAAGATGAACCTTCTACCAAAAAGACGATTTTTCAACAAAATAAATGAATTTTCAACTGAAATGACCAATCCTTAACTGAAATAATTAACCAACAATTGAATATTTAAATCTTCAGTTAAAAATTAACGTTTAACCAAAGAAATTAATTTTCAACTGAAAGAATGTAATTTTCAACTGGAATAGTTCCATTTCACGGAAGAAAAAAAAACTAATTTGCAACAACAAAAAAAAAATTTTTTTTTAAAAAGTTACATTTTCAAACAAAGTGATTAATTTTCAACTGGAATAGTTGAATTTGAAACTAAAAACATGAATTTTCAACTAAAATTATGAGTCTGTAACTAGAATCATTAAATTTCAAACAAAAAGATTAATTGTCAATCCAGAAGATTAATTTCTACCAGAAAAGTGAACATTTTCAACTAAAAAAGATAATTTTCCAACCAAATATTGAATAGTTACATTTTCAGTAAAAAAATAATTTTCAACAAAAAAAAAACAAAAAAATTTTCAACAAAATAGTTAAAGTTGCAACAAGAATAGTTAAATTTTCAGTAACAAAAATAATTTTCAGCCAAAGAAAGAAACGAATTTTTAACAAAATAGCTCGTTTTTCAACCAAGGAGATGAACTTTAATTTAAAATGAATCTTTAACAACAACAAATGAATTTTTGACAAAAGAGTAACTCTCAACTAAGTAATTAAATCTTCATTCAGAAAAGATGAATTCGGAACGAAAAATGTAGTAGTTGATATTTCAACGAGAAAAGAACGAATTTTCAACAAAGTGCACGAATTTTCAACTAAAACCGACCAATTGTCAACCAAAAACAGAATAGTTAAATTTTCAGTTTAAAAAATTGATTTCAAAGAAACAAAAAAAGGATTTTTCAATAAACTAGTTCGATACAGTAATATAAAGCTACTTTTACAAATAAAGAAGCATTTTATTCAATTTAATATTGCAATTTAAAAAAAATTAAGCATCCTCTCGAAAAAATTCCCTGACTTTAAAAAAAAAATCCCTGACATTTCCAGGTTTTTTCAGATATATAAAAATTCCCTGACAATTCCAGGTTTTCCAGGTAGGGTAGACACCCTGATAATCTAAATGAATTGATTTCAGAGTCACCGTGACTATTTTTATTTAAATTGAGTGAATCAAGATCTTACTTGTCTAACGAAGGGACTGAGCCTTTGGACAACGGTATTCGCAACGTGCCAAACGACAGTTGGTTTTTCCCTCATTATGGCAAAGAAGGTTTGCTTGCTTAATAAAGCGATCCGACTAGGATGTTTTGCTCTAATTGTGTAAAACGATGGCTCTCCAGTCAGGACTGCTAATCCGCCCACGATTTCTCCCTGGCGGGCACTAAACATGTGAACTTCCTCTCCAGCGTCTGGCCTTTCCGAAACCCTCTGGCTGATCACGAGAGATCCTCCGACTATGTAGTCACACTAAGGCTACATCCGTTAGCACGAGGTCTATCGAGTTAGGCCCATTCTTGTTAGGCTTGCCTGTTTGGATATTTTCAATGTCTGATCTAGAAAAATTCTGCTTGAACTGCCTTGTACCATTGAATTTTCGCTCACTGTATTTCGTAAACATCTGATGATTCAAAATTTTGTTTTTTTTTCTCCCATTTTCTATTAATCTCTTCATCCAGGCCGTTGTCCGTAAGATTCTTAATAATATATAATGCGATTGTATGCGTGGTAGTTTCTCGATGATTTCTGAGGTACTCATTATGTTTACTGTTTCTTTAGTGCAAAGGCTTTCTCCAGATCTGAAGTTTTTTGGCGATTCTTCCTTCGATAATAGCAGAAAATCAGCACCTACAAACCATCTATGCTTTGGATTTAAGTTTATCATTGGCACATCTTTTGTACAATCGTCGGCTACATTTTGGGCTTTGGGTACCCAACGCCATTCCTTTGTATCCGTTGATTTTAAAATTTCGCCTATTCTCGAAGATACGAAACTGGGAAGCTTCTTTTAGCTATGAATCCAGTGAATTACAGTTGTAGAATCAGTCCAAAAATATGTGTTGTTAATAGCAAAATCTAAAGTTTCTTGTGTCATTTCAGCAAGTATAACATCTAGAACTGCAGCCATTGATTCGAATTTTGGAAATTTTTTATTTCGCAGAGGAGCATCTACTCGTGGTTCTGAAGCGAAGAGAACTACGTCTGTACCATTTTCATTCTGAATTTCAAGATACAAAGCTGCCACGTAGGCTTGTTCACTAGCATCGAAAAATGTACGCATTTGGATGGATGTTGCTTTGCATTGTAGTTCTATACAAACTGAGCCAAAAATGTAGACGAACCTGTTCCAAATAACATCGCTTTCATGTGATATATTCTAGGTGTCTCGTGTGTTTTCAAGTTTCGCCAAAGGAAACATTAAGCGTAGGTATCCTCTTTGGCAATTTGAACACGATTAGACATCTCTCGAATATCAGCTATGAAGGCTATTTTGTGTTGACAAAATTCAAAGAAAACGCCAAACAGTAACGCTAGTCAGTCAGGTCTCGTAAGAAGGTTATCATTCAAAGACACTTTACCAGCTTTTACGGGTCTATTTGGATTGATCACGAGGAAATGTGAAACCGGCAATATTTTCCGACGATCTAATAATTCTTCAGGATGAACAGGTACTGAGTAGTCTTTCTCAAATATCTTCTGAATCTCGGAGCAATAGTCATCCCTTAATTCTTCATTTTTTAATAATTTTTTCTTAGAATATACCAATCTGTAAAAGGTCATCTGTTTGCTGTGTGGCCCGTTCTTCTTCGGTAGTTTGACTTTTTATAATTCTGAGAGTTGTAACTGCCGAATTCTCGAGAGTGAACTACTTTTTTACTTCATCATATAAATCCTGAAAATCGTCCGTCGCGCAGATCAGTGTCACCTCGGAGTGTTTTCTTCCACTTGTCAGTGATTCCACTGGTCCATTTATAACCCATCCGATTTCGGTTTTAGAAAAAATTGGTGCATCTTCTATAGCTTGAATTAATTTTCGAGGAAGAATTACATTAGTATTATTTGGTCAATTAAAATCATTGGCTTTCCACTTTTGATTCCCGGTAAATCCTCTTCAGTCATGTAAGGGTAATCTTTCTTTAGTTCTTCTATATCTCAATTTCGTTTTGGTACATCCAGATTCTCCACAGTTCTCACTTTCTTGATGTTGAAGAATTTCATTCCATTTGCACTTGCAATATCACTGGTCACAATTCCAGAATCTTTTTCGAAACGATACATTCCTCCGTTCCATTTACAGCATACCGGAGAATGTGGGCCTTGTAATTCGATATGTTTTGCAAGACTGTCATATATGAGAGTAGATGTACTGCGAGAGTGGTTTATATCCACCTGTCAATGGCAGTTACCTTTAGTTGCGTATTCACATTTATATACGTATCCGTATACGTATATACATGGGTATACGTATATAGTTTATTTGCAAATCTGAAATACCAAAAATATACCTGGGCGCCAGCCAGGCCCCCGCAGCGATAAGAAATTGTGACCCGGCAAAAATTCTCAAAGACAAAATAAAAAAAAAACTTCAAATATAAGAGAAAAATAGGAAACCTGAAACCTACAGAAAAAGAGAGCTAAAAGAAATGGAGCAAGAAATCTCGGGGGTGGTTCTTCAAAAACACAACGGCCATTTTTTTTGTTATACAAAGGACTATTGAAGCGGTATTTATTACAAAGAAGAAGAACAAGAGGCAATTTGTTTTCCACAATAGAATTACAATTTTCCGACTATTTTCAAAGCATGCGCCAGTTGGGCCTCTAAAACCGGAAGTTTTAGAAGAAAATTGACGTGGCCACGCGTCGAAGGCAGGGAAAACCGTACAAGCGCACTAAACAAAGGAACGGAACGCATATACAGGCAGAACCGAACCCACGAAAAGCAAAGACCGTTAACTTGCGCGAGTAAACGTCGCGAAACCTAAAAAAAAAAACTAAGCAATTCGGGACTTACCGGTTAAGGTTAGAGGAGAAGAAGACCGCGGTGGCTTTACGACGACCACGTGGTCGATGGCCTGCGATCCCGAACATGAGGCCATTTTGATCGGAGTAAACCGGAACGGAAGGAATCTACCGCAAAACCTTATGAATTAGGGATCTTCATTCACGCACTGACTCGACTTACTTTACATAGAAATTAGCTGAAGCGCAATGATGAAAGAAAAATACGAAAAGAAAAACAAAATAACACTCTCAGAGAGGTCAAGCCAGGCAATGAATTGAATCATCGCGTCGCTCGCCAATTTACGTAAAGGGTTACCTCAAGCGTCGCTCCAGACATCTTTCCTTAGTTAAAAATTCCTTAGTGATAAAGCGATAGTAATCCAGAAATGAATCCAATGCGCGAAAAAATTCAACACTCCAAATCAAATATTCCTTCCTTTTCTTTTACTTTCCCATAATTTCAACCAAAAAAAAAAAAACAAGGCACTTGCTGCCGCTAGCAGACCAAGAACGAAAGTGACAGATTTCATGCGACGCACCAAGACCGTAAACTCGAAGGGTGCTCGCATGAAGGCGTGTTCACAAACCTTAAGTCTAGCGCAACTACCGGTAGAACTATGAACTAAAATTTTGTCGTTGACTAAAGCTGCGACTGATTTTCGTGACAACATTCGCGAAACATTTACATAAACATAATCGGCATAATTGTAACCACGATTTCTACTCTAAATCCTAAAACTTACATAGGAAATCGACGTTTACCGAGTTTCAAGCTACAGCGCCTAGTAGAGGGACTGTGAACTAAACTGTTACTAACTAAAACTAAGAACTATTCCCGGTAATCGATTACAAATAACGTACAAATTTGTTACAAACAAATTCTTACTCTAAACCTAGATCCCAAGATTCATGAATCTTAACAAAAGAAGGTTTCATGAGTCTTGGAAGTTTCCGACTTCGGTTTGGCGGGAAAATTCAAAAATAAGATGTGAACAGAACATCGCGTGAGGTGAAATAACTAAGTATACGCGAACCTAGGATGTGAATTTATAATAATTATGATGCGACGCGCCAATAACCTAACCTCGACCAGACGCGGGCACGCATGCGCATACGTTTTAAATGAGACTTTCAGCTTTGTTTTGAAACTTTTGTCTCATGAAATCCTTTATAGGCACTTGAATAGTTTATGCTTGATGAAAGGTTTCATGGAGACACAACCTCAACTAAATTCTGAGTTACAATATACGTAAATTACCGAGTTTTACAATTACAATCACATTCTCGGTAATCGTTCCCTGCGAGGTCGAATCTCGGAGTTGAAGTCCAATTGATGGTCCACCCGATGGCCGTTGAGACCGCTCTTGTCAAGCTTCCGGTCATTCTCGTGGTTTACCCAGTACGACGTCACATGTGGAGGCAATATGGCGGTACTTAGTGTTCCTTGCAGATTAACCATGGTGATA
>CAKNYM010050111.1:112592-140762 GCA_932195095.1 Andricus curvator | reverse complement strand
ATATATATATATATATATATATATATATATATATATATTTCAATACATTGTTTTCCAAGACTTCGAGAAACGAACTATCGTATATTCGTGATCGAATTCTCGGCTCCGTCCGAATACAATATCACGGCAAAGGATAAAGAAAAAGAGGAGAGGTATCAAGACCTTAAAAGAGAGCTACAACGACTGTACCCAAAATATTCGGTACAAGTGATTGTCCTTGTGATAGGTGCTCTCGGAGGTGCGAAACTATCACTGGTTCGTAACCTTAAAGCCATACCCGCATGCCAAAAATATGCCAAGGCACTTGCGAGATGGATGCAGAAAGCTGTCATCCTTGGGTCGCTTCTTGTCCTCAAGACACACGAGGGTTTCGGCGGCCTGTCGTTGTGATTTTGTCGTTGCCTATGACCACCGCGGTGCTACTGGGGGCTATTGACATTTTGTCGGATGGCAGTTGCTCTTAGTGGGACCCTGCGGTGGTTGTTTAACTGTTTTTTTAAATTATATATATATATATATATATATATATTGTGCAAAAATATACAAAATTGTTTAATTATTAACAAAGATTAGCTTTTATGACAGTCAGAATGACCCTTTTTCAGGGCAGGTATATACTCGAAGTTATAAACCGCTCGACTTGAAGTCATAAAAATTCGACTCTAGATATAAATATATGTCTGCAAGACATAGAAACTTGTCTCCAAGACATAAATTGAAGTCTGGCTCCGTCTCAATAAGGAGACATTCTGGAGTCGAACTTTTCGACTTCAGGATGTCTTGATTGGGGGCAATTGAAGTCGAAGCCAAGTCGAAGAATTTTTACTCGGAAAAAGACAAATTTTTGACAAAAGATGAATTTCCATCTAAGCAAGATCAATTTGAAACAAAGAATAAAATGTTTTAATTTTGCGTTAGAAAAATAATTTTTTGAATTTGGTGAATTCCGTGAATTCCATGAATTTCGTTGAATTCCGTGAATTCCTCGAATACCTTGAATTTCGTGAATTCCTTGACTTCCGTGAATTCCTTGAATTCCGTGAATTCTTTGAATTCCGTGAATTCTTTGAATTCCTTGAATTCCTTGAATTCTGTGAATTTTGTGAATTCCTTGAATTCCGTGAATTGCTTGAATTTCATGGATTCCATGAATGTCATGGACTCCATAAATTTCGTTAAGTCCTTTAATTCGTTGATTTCCGTGAATTCCCTAAATTCCGTGAATTTCTTGAATTCTGTAAATTCCTTGAATTTCGTGATCCGGGAATTCCTTGCATTCCTTGAAGTCCGTGAATTCCTTGAATTCCTTGAATTCCGTGAACTCCTTGAATTATGTCAATTCCTCGAAGACCGTGAATTCCTTGAATTATGTGGATTCCTTGAATTCCGCAAATTCCTTGAATTCCTTGATTTCCGTGAATTCCTTGAATTGCATGAATTGCATGGATTCTTCGAATTTCTTGAAATACTTAAATCCCGGGAATTCCTTGAATTTTGCGAATTCCTTGAATTCCGTGAATTCCTTGAATTCATAGAATTTCATGAATTCTGTGAATTCCTTGAATTCTGTGAATTCCTTGAATTCTGTGAATTCCTTGAATTCTGTGAATTCCTTGAATTCTGTGAATTCCTTGAATTCCGCGAATTCCTTGAATTCCGCGAATTCCTTGAATTCCGTGAATTTCTTAAATTCCGTGAATTCCTTGTATTCCATAAATTCCTTGAATTCCTCGAATTTCATGAATTCTCTGAATTCCGTAAATTCCTTGAATTCCGTGAATTCCTTGAATTTCGTGATTCCTTGAATTTCGTGATCCGTGAATTCCTTGAATTCCGTGAATTCTTTGAATTCCGCGAATTTCGTGAATTTCATGAATTCCTTGAATTCCGTGAATTACTTGAATTCCGTAGATTCCGTGAATTCCTTGAAATCCGCGAATTCAAAATATTCTCAAATAAACTATGAAACCGGAGAGTAATAATTACTAAACCTATTTGTTGTTTGCCTTATAAGTATGCGTACTAAAACGAGGGGCCAACTCAAAAAACGGAGTGGTTCTTTTAGACGACCAACGCCAGAGTGGTCGTTTTAGACTATCACTCCAAGAGTGGTTTTTTTAACATGCAGGTATTGATATAGAAAGGTTACAAGTTTCGAAAAGTTCAAAAAATACTTCAAAGCTTGTAAAAATTTTTTTTAAATTGCAAACGAAATGTGGGTCTTTGAAGATTCGGAAAAGAATTAAAATTCTGGATTAAAACAGGGAATGTTTCAAACGAAATATAATTCGGACTTGGAACAGGGAATTTTTCAAAGGATCATCATTCTGACTTGAAACAGAAAATTTTTCAAAAGAATTATATAGGTAGTTGTAGGCTCCGGAAGATGGAACGTGTACGTCATCCACTCTTGCTCCTCCTATCCAAGAAGGTAAGCAAGAGTGGAAAATTTACGCAAGAGACTTCGTACTACACTGTTCCTTGGATTCCGGTCTCTATCCGCGAATGACCTCACGCGGCAGCTGGCACAGTTGAAGATATTGGATATTATATATTTTATATTTGAAGATATTTGGAGATAAAGCAGAATGAAAATAAGATAAAAAAAAGAGATAAAAAATAATAACTCTGAAAGAATAAACAAAAATATTCCTATTCTTAATAACACCTCTGGATACTTTTTTAGGGCTATCAATCTTTGTAAAATGTTATGAAGAACAGTGTTTGATGGACCAGATGAAGTGATCCCAAAAGAACAGCCTTTTGCATCCGGCTCGCAATGGACTGTGCCTGAGACTGTCAAGCCGGGATTTTGTTAACTAGGCTAAAAAATGAAGCTTTTATCCCTCCAAGGCAGCCGATTATGAGAACTCCTTTGCCGTGATATTACCATCAGCTGGTGCCGAGAATTCAATCACATAAATGATCTTGGTCTGCAGATCTTGGAGGAAAATATCAGGCTTCGTAGCACTGATGCGTTGAGTGGTGGAGAATGAGAAATTCCAGTAGATCTTACACTGATCATTCTCCAGAACGGACTCGAGTTCCCCCTGGGCGTACGGCAAGACGGGCAATAGATCAAAACTATAGAAGTGCCACTGAGAACATGTCCAAGTGTATCTGGCTCTTGCTTGCACGCTCGGCAGTTGGTATTAATCACCTGAGTCACGGAGGCTGTTTCTATCCATTTTTGTATCTTTATAATTTTTTTTTTTTCCAAAATTTTTCTCGGGTGAACCCGGTTTTTCATTCTGGTGTTGACAGCCCTGTCCTGAATCGCAATGGCGAAACCTCCCGTTTGTGAATACAGGACGCCCTTTATCAGCCAAATATTGGATGCTTCACTGTCCGCCTCATGTTTATATAACGCTTTGGGGTGCTCGCTGTGGATGGCTTTCTGTCTCCATTGCGTTTCTTATTCCTCTATGGTTTCTGCCCTGATATTCAAGGCTTCCTCTTAGGACAAATTCAAGGGCGTGTAGTTAAGATCCGCATTACAGATAGTGTTGTATAGCGTAACATCTCGCTTGCTATGAAAATAGTCTCGCAACTGTAGAACTTGTGACTCACAAGGAAGATTTGAATCTCTTCTGGAATAGGCGGATTTTCAACGGCATATGACGTTTTATTGAACAGACGGGCAGGATTAGCAGAAAAGGTGATTTTTTTTTTGTACCCACTTTACTCGCTGTTCGAGGCGCTCTTCTGCTGTTGAAAGAGATCCCATTTTTTGCGTTCAGCGCATTCCTTCCACCATTTTTTTGGCTCATAAGGGTATCTCTTCCACGCATTGCTGTCAAAGTCTACCATGGGCAATTTTTCCCTGGTCATTACTTTCCCAGTGAAGTAATAAGTACTCGAAACAGGGGATATTGAAAGGCAAGACTTTCCCGGGAAAGCCGTCCACAGCCATCATTTCCCCAGAGAAATAATAATACTAAGGTACTGTGGCATCGTCGGGTAAGCCTTCCCCGGGTATCACTTCCCCAATGGAATATTAAGACCAAGAGACTATGGTATCCATGGGTAAGCCTTTTCCACGCAAGCCTTCCCGGGAACCCCTCGGGGGGTTCCGTGTATGCTCGCGTACGACCTGTCACCTCTTTCGCGCTGGGCCGCACCGATTCCTTGTTCGTTGTAACAGATCTGCTACACCCCCTCCCCCGCGGGTGTGCAGATATATACCTGAAACTTAATTAAATTCCCTGTTCAATTCTAACATTGTTTTAGATTCTATGTGTAGGTCTATTTCTAGTGTATCGTCCGTTGTTTTCCCTTCTGGTTAGTGACTTTTTTGCTAATGTTTAGTAATTTTTAGATTTTTTATTGAAGGTTCTTCCAAACCACCTGTACGTGAGGTCACCCGCCATCGTTTGTCATTGTATAGTTTTGTCTGTACCTAAAGGGCCTGTCGTTACAAAAGGAGGCATGTGTGGTGCAAATTTATATTGGTGTGAGTTTCCCACAAAATTGGCATTTAATGTTTTCTAAGTTTTTCTTAAGGTTATTCTTAAAACGTGTGGTCCTCTCGTTGATTTTCCTTTTCAGGTTTCCTCCATAGTTACCCTGTTCTTCAGATATTTGTAAAGAAAAGGAAATTGGAATTGGGTAGGGTCCAATGCGAAAAAAAGAAAATGAATTTAAATCAAGTGTAGCCCGTGCTCTTTGGTCCCTCCTCTCACTATATGTGCACCATTTCTCCACGATGTTTTTTCCCCCTCAGATCTCCCTGCTTCCTTCCTGTTTTTTTCCTCTGCCCGTTTTCTCTTATTACTTTGACCGTGGATGCCCGAAAGCTTCCTCTCTCCTGTTCACGTATTTTTTTCGTTTTATCTCCTCTTCTTTTTCTTTCTTTATTAATTCGGAAGTTGTTCATGAAACTTTTCGTTTAATTTTCTGCTGTGGCGATAGGCTTTTCGTTCATATTCTAATATTAGTTTCCAGATTTCTTCGAAATTGAGAGACTGGTTTATTTCACTGCTGATGGCTCCCTCTTCCTCTGGATCCACGCAACTTACAGCTCCCTCTTATTCAGCGGAATAGGTCTTACTGTCGGCGACATTTATTTCTGGATTCCATCGTCTGAAAAGTAGAAGCTCGTACTGTCTAATTTGTTCTTAAGATCTCATGAGTCAGATTACTTAGGGTCGACTGAGTGAGTTCTGAGTTTTTATTTGGTTTGTATGTCCTAATGCTATTGATCCCTTGCCATTTTTCAATTATTTACTCTAATTTTTTTTATTTTATTTTCAGTTTGCTTGTGTTACTTTACCTGTATTTGCGTTTTCTAATTTGAGATCATTTATGTTATGGCCAACGGCCATACCACGCTGAAAACCCCAGTTCTCGTCAGATCACTGAAGTTAACCAGCGTTGGACGCGGTTAGTACTTGGATGGGTGACCATTCAAGAATACTGACATGAGTGCTGTTGGCACATCGTGGGTGTGGTGAGCCCAATTTCATATTTCATATTTTTTAGGTAATCTATTTATTGGCTCTATTTTTTCGGCAAAGTGTGGGATAAATTTTCTGTACCTACTTGCAAACCCTATTATGCGCTGTAATTTTTTAATATTTTTAGGTTTAGGGAATTCTAGGATTGGTTGTACTCTTTCATCGTCCACTTGGAGTCCTTTGTAATTTACTTTGCCTCATTTACTTTGTCTAATACAATATTTGAATATTTTAAATGGTCATCAAAATTTCGAGTTAATATTACTATGTCATCTAAATAAAAAAAAAACGTTTGGATTGAATCTGGCGTAATGATTTCATCCATCAGTCTCTGAGAAGTGGCTGAAGCAATGGTTGAACCAAATGGCATTCTTTTAAATTGGTACATGCATTTTCGAGGGACTATGAATGCTGTGATTGGTTTTGAACTTTCTTCTAGCGGAATTTGCAATCAAGCCAATTTTCAATCAATTTTGAAAATAAATTTTTCTAATCTCAAAGTGTCCAATATCTCTGTCATGAGTGGGATTGGATAGAGGTCCTTTTTATTAATGGTCTTGAATTTTCTAATGTCCAAACAGAATCTGCAATCTTTCTCTGGTTTTTTGATCATTACAATCAGATTTGACCAATCAGAACAAGAGAGTTCTGATAACTTATCAATTGTTTGATAAATTATTTCTTGGATTAACAATACCTTTGCAAATACCTGGCGAACTATTGTTTTTAGTTGATGTTAGTGAGTGTCGACTATGTAGAAGATTCAAATAATAGATGTTCAAGGTTGTCGGTATACTAGTCCAAAAAACTTTTTTATTAATAGATGTTTGAACGTTTCGCCCTTCAACGAAGTACCTCTTCAGTAAACACAAATATGTACATAGCCATATAAATTCTTATCACGGATTCTCTCCATCGAATTTATATGGCTATGTACTTAGTTGTGTTTACTGAAGAGGCCCTTCCTCGAAGGACGAAACGTTCAAACATCTATCAATAAATAACTATTTTGGACCAGTATACCGACAACCTTTAACATCTATTATTTGAACTATTGTTTTGTTCGTCAATTTTTCCTGAACTATCCGTAATATTATTTTATGTAATCGCTTTGTTTTTAAAATTAGTCCACTGATTTTCATTTTTTCTCTCCGATACCTCATTTACTTTCTGGGGTCTGTTGCCTATTTTATTTTGATCAGTAGCCTTTTCATTTTTCCGAAGGTTACTATCACTTTCCTTATACGTTTCCTCGTATTTCTTATAGTCATAGTATATTGCACAACAAGTTGGGGATCGGAAGATTTATCACGAGCATGAAGTTGACGGCGCAAGCCTGATTCACGCGGTCTTGTGCTGTCAACCTCTTGTTCATGGTGAATCTGTCGATCCCCAATGAGTTGTGCATACTATTTTTCAGAACGAGCGTACGGAAAATTCGATATTTGACGTCCGTAGAGCATGAGGGAAATCCCAAAACGTTGCGATAGTTGAGGTCGATTCGTCTTTTCTTCTGTTCTTCTGTTGGCTGTAGATATCCAAGCACACCCGAGCAGACGACACAAAATCGAGACTATCGACAATATCGAGGTACATAACATCATTCTCTATCTCTTTCACGCTTGTGGACTTTCTGCAGGCAGACATTGAGAATATCGCATTTTCTTCACAAGTGAAGAAGAAAAAGTCGCATGAAATTGGCTACATTCGCCATATTCTATGGACGTCGAATATCGAATTTTCCGGACAGGAGTTGTGAAAAATATCTTTTCCAAATTATTTTTCTTATTATTGCTTCTAATTCTAGGTTTGCCTAATGTAACTGAATCTTGTGTGCTTGAGTTGTCGCTATTTTCTGGGGTGGTATTGCACTCTATTTGGAATCTATTTGGAATTTTAGATTTTTTCCAGTAATTACTTTCCCACATAAGAGTGTGCAGGAAAACGTATTTCCGTTATTGCATCTTTATCCGAATTTAGGATTACTAGCGCTTCGGTGCTAGGTTGAAGTATTTTTGGCCCTAGTAACCGCCCTTCCATTTCCCCTGGTTATAAGTTTAATAAGGGCTGTCTCTTTTAAAATGGCTCGAAAGTTTCAAAATCGTTCCTTTCAATGTACATTTTGTATTGAATACTAAGGGTTTTCTAGGTTCTACGTAATTTCCATTCGTGACTGTTTCTTGGATATAGTTTCGTAAAAAGTTTTCTGATTCCAGTTAAATACCAGTGGATATTTTTTTTTTTTAGTTACAGAATTAAATTTTTTCCGAGAACCTTTCGTCAATATAAGCATTTTTAAAATCTTCGGTGAAATCCGATAAATATCTCCATGAATTTGTATTTACTTCGCACCAATCTTTTGCATCTTCTATCAGCAGTGCGTCCAAATTTTCTAAAATATCGCAGTCGTTTATCCTTACCCCCTTTTGAATCTTTTTAATTCATCCACGATATGCGCGGGACTGCCTTCTTTATTGATTCTGAATTTAATCGGCCAATTACTAGTAATTTGAAATGGCGTTTTGATCATGCCAGAAGGGAAAAAAGTTGCTGGAATTATTTGATTATTTGAGTGATTGTCGGATTTTTAATCTGATTCTTAATTGTTAGTGTATATTCGTGAACGTCTGTTTAATCTTATATTTGCTGTCGGAAGTCTATGTGCTCTATTTTGTCTCGAGTTAATTGTGCCCTCTAATGTTTCACTGGCATCGGTATCTTGTAGTTTTAAATTATTATTTCTCATTTTGCTACGGTTCGCAAGATTACTATATAAATGTTGACGAGGTTCTCGTTAATTTTCCTTTAAATTAAATTGTACTAATTGTCTGTTACGTGATGCACTCTTATTTTTCCTGTAACTAGGTTCTGTTACTTTTCTTTTATTTTCAAAAGAGCTATGAGGTGACGGGTCTAATCTAAGTTCATCAGTTTCTGAAACAAACTGTGTATTATTCCCTAGAAAGGAATGGCATTTGAAAGTTTTGTTGTTGATTTGTTGGTGACTTTCCGACCTATTTTTATTTTCTGAATAAATGGTTTCATTTCTTACTCTTCTAAGGTTACTACTCTAGGCAGACGCGCCTAGTATGGGTAGATCATCATGACCTCAAAATAATGTGTGATCTATTCGTTCGAAATTTTTATTTACAATTTAGGTGGTTGTGCTGAGTTGGGGGTTGGTTATCCGTAATTTGAGTTGGTTCAGTAGTTATTGATTGAGTCAGGCTGTCTTTGTCTAATCCATTGCTAGTCATTGACCGATTGGTTATTTTTTAAATGGTTCTCGTGTTTTGGGGTATAGTCGTCACCATATTTCGGATTACTGGTCTCGATGTGGCATTATCAGGATTCAGATTTTGGTTTGGAAGTGCAAGGGCACCTTTCAAGTTCATCCGCTCTCCGATTCTTTGTTTTGAAAACACGTGGCGTGATCTTGCCGCGAGTCGTAAGGGTACGGGTTGCGCGTATGTATTTATTATTTTATTCCTATGTATGTTTAAATCCCGTTTAGTAAGAATTTCAAAACGAAATTTTCTAAATTATTTCATACTTCACTTAGTAAAAGAAGTATTTCGAATTTTTACTTTACTTGGACTCAAAATGAGTCCAAGAAATGCCTGAAGGGTTCCAGAAAGATTTTCTAGTTTAAAACTACCAAAAAATACTTTAAATTATCTGAATACTTCTGACTGATCCGATGGTTTATTCGTCCGACCGCTCCGACAGAGTGGCGGAGTTAGGAGTGACGCAGGGGGAGGTGAAGTCAAGAGAAAATCAACATATTAGAATAAAATACCAATATAATTGATTAAGGAAGTACACGAATTGGATTACACTTCAATAAAGCAAATAATTATAACGAGTGGGCCTTCGCCCCACCCAAAAGATTGATACCGACAAGAACCGACATTCTTTTATAATGTGGTCTGAATGACCACTAGAACAATTTATGCGGTTATAATTTATAATTTGATCATTTTTACCACACTAGTGGGGGTCCATGCTAACCCAGAAAATACACAACATTCTCGTTTAATTGATGCTCACTGACTCGAATTGAAATCCGGTGACCTTGACCGCGGTCAGCAATTGACAAATTTTAACGGCGTGTTTCTACCGAATCGACACACGACGTTGAAATGCGAAGATGAATTTACAGGTTAAGGCTTAGAAATTATACGGAACCCACAAGGCAGAATCCGACCTCCTTCGGCGCGTCCACTCATTTTTCCTCTTTTAATTGAATATTCCTATTTAGATTGTATCATCTCGCCTCCCCGAGGTACTCACTCGGAGCTTGGGATCACAAATGAATTTCAGAGTGGTGTCTCCGTTCTCCCTCTCATAGGAGTCGAAGCGCCACTCGAGTACGAGCATAGAACTACAGAGTGAGAGGACGACCGAAGGAAAAGAACCACCGCCAGGTTCGGTTCCCAACAGACTGGTGGCGCATAGTCGGAGTGCGTTCAGTGCCACGCCGAACCTCGTGGTCTGCCGCTAGTCGATGGTCTAGGGGTGGGTTGACTCAGCTCACTGCGCAGATTCTCTGCGGCAGCTTGATCCTGTGTTTCCGAGCGCTCTTGCACGTGTGGGAATCCCATCCACTAAGCATGCGCAAGGAAAATCTCCTCTTCTCAGTCCCTGGCAACAGCTGACCTCCACTGCGCCACCATCGTATAATCTGACAGTTGTTGCTGTTGTTGTGTGGGGTGTTTGACCCACCCCTAGTTTTGACAGGTGATGAGTTTCTTGTTTTCAGTTTAGTTGATCGTTTATTGTATAACCTGAGTTTAGTTTCTTAAATGAGTGCCTAATTGATGTTTTTATATTCAACATTTTTAGTTGGTATTAGCCGTCCAACTCTTATGTTCTAGGCTATTACTTGCTTTAATATTTTTAAGTTCTTCGTTTGATTACATTAACTCAAGTCTCAGCCAAATAAAAGAATTCTTACTATTCAACATTCTCTTTAAAGACTAGCCGAAGAACTCTTATATTCTCGGCTAGTATCGTAACTGTTATCAGACAGCCCGTGAATGTGATTTGAGATTTTAAACTCATATCCCTAGAAAAATTTCAAAACTAAATTTTATAATGTTTAACTGTATTTGTGCGGGGTACAAATTACCCCGTCACAATATATATATATATATATATATATATATATATATATATATATATATAAACACAAATACGTAGAAGCATTGTCTAATTCGGTGCAGAAGATATGTTTTATACCGATACGGCTTAAATACTTATGGATAATTCTGTTAACTGTTAGATCCACTTTTTTCCTATGTATTGAAACCCATTAGCTAATCTCTTTAAGTGTGTTACTGTACCATGTTTGAATTCCTTCCAAACCAAACACTGCCAAAAACAAGTGGCAAAGGGCATATAGCATGATGCCTTGCAAGCAAATCGATGGTTCAATTTTAGCTGATGTCTTATAGCTATAGTTTCGCATACATTGATACGACTTATTGCCACTCGAGAAAAAGTTTACCCTGTTGATGCTTACTTTCTTATCGGATAGACGATAAATGACCTAACGGACCCATCAGAAACATTATGCGCTCATACTGTAATGAAAAGTGATGTTTTGGCGTCACACTACCGGGATATAATTCTGTTAGTAACATCAGGTAATCAGTTATGAAAGATCCTAATAGTTCATGTTTTCCACGCTGGTATTTAATTAAATAAATAGCTTATTGCGGCTGTCATTTGTACCATAATGGGAACCATTAATTCTATGATTTAAATCATCTAATGAAAATAATTTCAAAACGCGGATGTAATGGGACAAAACTTTTGCTATATCACGTGGAAAAACTCCCTCGAGACCGCTTTGCATCCAGTCAACCCCGACATTCTTTGTTACGTGGAAATATTCTAAGCGGCTTGTCTGAAAAGTACATTCTTCTTTGATACCAGACAATGCTAATTTATTTTGTATCAAAATCTATATGGGTAGTTGCAACGAAAACATTCGGAAAATCCTCGTACAGACTGAATTCCTAAATTATCACCCAATATTAAAACCAAGGAAAAATAAATTGTTATTTGCCCATCAGTGGGCTGTTCGATGTGAATCCCCAATTTTTCTAAAATCTGTAGTTCACTGATCATTCTTTCGAAAACAACTTTATTTGACAAAACTTTCCGGTCTGACGTATTGAATAGAGCGAGGAGAAATATTTTTTCCAATTTAGATTTAAATTCAGGTAAGCAAAAAATGAAAATGTAAACTGCCCCACATTTTGACAAACCAAATTTTTTCTTTTTTTCCTCCCAAAATTCCCCTTGTACGAAATTAGAAATAATATCTGTATTTGAATTCAACTTTTCTAAATAAGCCATCGTTTTATCAAAGACTTGAGGCAGCTGAAAAAACCGAGTTAAAACGCGATGCAGTGATTTAAACATTGAATCGCAAGTATTCTGAATACAGTCCGTCAAAAGAATTTTTCAGTTTTTAGAACATAGATGTAATTTTATCAATATTTTCCAGAGTTTCACCTAATTCTTTAAAATGATTTAATAAAAAACTTTCAAATGAAAGTATTGCTTTTCCGTCAGTAAAATTTATACAGGCTTCCATAATATTTTGTACTCTTTTCCTTAATATATCGATGTGGCTGTAAAAAGCAGAAAAAAATACATCTGATTTTAAATGTGTCAAATAAGCCTCCCAAGTATTACTTAAATCTTCACTACATAAGTCTGTTGAAATGGCTGCAAGACTTTTTGAAAATTCATCTACATCATCGCAGATATCGTCATCATCATTGATGTGAGCAGAATCCACATCCTCATCCTCAAACCAATCATCTACAACAACGTTTGCAGATGAAGTAACGCAATTCAAAGCAGAGCATGATTCCTTAACATTACTAGTAGCGTTTCATCGGATCGCGATGATGATTTAGGAAGAACAGAATCTATTTTTTCAACAGCATCTATATGTTTCGCATTGTGATGCTTCATACAAGAATTATAGCTAGAGGATATGCGATCGCATGCACCCACACACTTAAATAAATTTGAGTCTTTGTGAAATATTATTACTAACTCCTTCTTCGTGACATAAAAAACAAGCATTCATGATTGATTCCTTTTAATGATTTAACAAAAATTATAATAACAATAATCTAAGGCAATTTGATTAATTGCAGTAATTAGACGATACAATTTGCTATAACTATTTTTCGCTGCTGCTTTGTGACATACCTGCATCAATGTCGCTAATTAAGGAGTCCAGTTGCACACCGCACCTTTTTATTTTTTTTTATTTTCTTTCTTTGTGGCGTCTTGATTAATCCAATAAGCACCAATAATCTTCCACACAGATTTCTTCTTCTTGATCGACCCTCGTACTCCGAGTCCTGCCAACAAAGATCCACTACTATACAGGTTGTGTCGATCCAACCACAATGGCGTCCCAGTGGCAGTCCGTCTCCTCCAGTTCACGGAATAGAATGGAAGGGAGTGGAGGGACCGTCCAAGCAGGACATTACCCGGTCAAAGTTATAATATGAGATTTTCATTCCCTCCAAAAAAACGACCCAGCTCATCCACCAACTCTACAGTGGGATTATATATTAGATCCTTAAAACTAAAAAGCTCCGAAGGCAGGTCCGGGGAAACTCGGTTAATATACCTGAGTAGCCCGGGCCGGCCTTGTGCGAGCAAACGACATTGATGTATGAGATGCGTAAGATCTTTCAGCTCGGCCCCACATTCGCATCCCACCGAGATATTCCAACCCATTCACATGTGACGTTCTAAGTCTCTTAACTAGATTGATGTAGCGTCTTGGCAGCCTGTAACCCTGAAACCATGGTCTTGGGGTTTTGACCGAAACGTGGCTAAAATAATCCGCTCTTGAGCCATCAGTCCTTCCATAGGGCCAGCATAATGCCGCCCAATCAGCAGAGTCACGTTGGCATATCTCGCGAACATCCCCCGCCAAGTACTCTCCCAAAGCCGTCATTGGAAGGGCAGCAATTGTTTTCGCTATCTCATCGGCGATCTCGTTACCTATTATGCCTGAGTGGGATGGAACCCAGGAGAAACGGATCGAGATCCCTAGCCGGCCAGCAAAAGCAGCCCCATTACCCACCAAACGTGCTAGAGTGTGTCCAAGGGGGTTTGTAAATCTATCTCGGATATCCCTAAGTGCTGCCTGGGAATCTGTAAATATAACTACGTCCTTCCACTTCTCTCCCAACACTCGGATGAGGGCGTGAAAAAGGCCCTGTAATTCAGCCGTCAAAGAAGTCGAGTAGTCCCTCAATCTCATGCCGTATCTTAGGTTCCTAGCTTGAATGAAAAAACCACAACCCACAGCTTCCGAGACAGGGTTCACCGAGCCATCAGTGAATATTCGAGTTGCCCCTGTATACTTCGTGCATGCAAATTCATCGAACAGTGTCCCTGGATACGTCGCTTCCCTGAGGGCAAGGCCAGACTCAAGGTCAATATCCAGGTGCGTAACCAGATCGATCCAATCCTCATCGAAATAAGCAGGCCTAATCGTGATATTCAGGGCTCTGATGAATGAGGACATATTGTTATAGGCAATTATCAATCCACAGTGCTTCGGCTTAACCCTGAGACTTTTAGTCCAAGATTTTGAAGCCAAAATTGTCACCCTATCGGTAAGAGGACTCCTACTCCACCGGAAGTTCCTCAAGATAAATCTATTCGCAAGAAGAGCCCTCCTTAATGACAGTGGAGTTTCCCCAGCCTCTGACAATAGGATAGAGATAGGAGTCGAACTCATGCACCCGAGTGTGACCCTCAACGACGCATATTGAACCCGATCAAGCATTTTCAAGGCTGTCTGGCTCGCCCCCAAGAAGAGGTGAGCACCCCCACTCCCCCGGCACTGGGATGAACGTGGGCTCCGAGTCATTCAGAGGGAGGGACCAGGCCCACGTCATAAATGGCAGTGGAGAGCTGGTTACCCAGGAAATTGAAACTAAGAGCACCCCACATTGGGGAGTGAGCATTAATGTCCCCACAGAGTAATACCTTCCCTTGCCCTTCCATGAGCCTAATAAGGGCTTCCCATGTCTCACGCAGTATCCTTGCTTCAGGTGGGACATAAGCCGAAGCAACTGCTATCCGACCCAGAGAAGAGGAAACGGTTATACCAACCACATCAGCCTCCTCTTCCCAGGGGCCCCCAAGTTCCAATCTGTCGACAGTAAAGCCAACCTTAACCAAAATGAGGGCACCACCCCCACCACGAGCATCCCTTCTATCAGATCTATAGGTTAGGTAGCCTTTAATCTCCCATACAACATCCCTTGTTAGCCAAGTCTCAGAGATACAGAGAATGTCAAGGTCATACTCATGTAGCAATGCCTCTACTTCCGTTCTTCTATTCCTTCGTAGGACACTGTGCGCGTTCCAAATTGCGAATCTAATACATTTGACTGGACCTTCCATTTTTGAAAAGTCCCCCAATGGACGGTAACTATTCTAAGGATGAGAATTCCGAACCAAATTCTTCACTATACAAATAATAGAACCTTCTTATCCTAAAGGTGTATCCAGACTCCTAAACGAAGTCCTTTCTACAATATTGTGCACGCAATAGTTTTGAGAGTATGCTCAGTTAGAGTGTAGGGCGGGTAACCCGATAAATTGTTACATTGTACCACCTGAAACTAAGATTAAATCTAGACACCAGAAAAGTGATTTGCATAAAAATACATAGGTATCATGCTGGCAGCCAGATCACCTATATTTCCAGTCCCAGGACCAAGCAGTTTATAACGAGATAAAATGAGGTATATGACCTATAAGGTTAGTTATAATAACTTTAAGAGTTTTGAGTTTGGAAGTTTAATTTCAAAATTCAATATTCGAAGGAAAATAAAATTCAATTTAATTTGAAGATTGTTACACTTTGGAAATTCAGGATTGAATATTCATCCCTGTTAATGATTTCCTCAACAATACGAACGTAAATATATTGAAACACCTCGTGAACACGTACTTAAAACTAGGTAAACATAAAAAATCCGAATTTTGGAGAATTGATTGAAACAGCTCGAAAAAGTGTAAACTTAAAGAGTATTCGTAAATACCAAAGGTAAGAACGACTCATGCCAAAAACGAGGGAAGAAACTGCAATTCAAGCCAGAAGCAACAAACGACCGGATGAATTAATTAACACTATCCAAATAAAGCAAAACAGCGATAAGAAAGACTTATGCCAAAATCGAGTAAAAGAGTAGAGTTTAACAACAAACAAGGAAGTAGTGTATCTCAGAGGACCATATCAAAAAGGTCTCAAAAGGAATTCAAAAGAAAATAAACTAAGTTTAACTTAAAGATTGTTAGAGTCTAAAACTCGGGCATAAATATTTATTGTAATCAATCATTCTTTCAACAACCAAATTAGCCTGAATGGAATGAACAAATCATAAGTGCATAAAAAATGAATGCACTTTAAATTAATAAAATACAAATAGAATAGAATAGCCAAACATAACCTATAAGCTTAATTATATTAACTTTAAGAGTTTTGAGTTTGGAAGTTTAATTTCAGAGTTCAAAGGAAAATTAAATTCACTTTAGTTTGAAGGTTGTTAAAATCTAGGAATTCAGGATTGGACATTCATCCCTGTTGATAATTCCATCAACAATACGAACCTAAATATATTGGAACACCTCGTGAACGCGTACTTGTAGTAGTAGTAGTAAGTTTATTGTAATAAATACTGGGCAAGCGCCCAATTACAAGGGGTTGGTAAAAAAACATCGTGTAACTAACCTATCGTTTAAAATTATGATAAAATATTAAAATTGATGTCACCATAAGCATAAGCCGAATGCTCTAATCTTTAATGCATTGACTGTGAATAAAAATATATTATCTATATCTGACCTCGGTCAAAAGTCTAGTATTTGAGCCATCGAGCTCTCTTTTTTAATGTTTGAAGTCTTATGCCATTATAAGTTGGGCATTCAGTAACAAAGTGATCCAAAGTATCCATTTTACGTAGATTACACATTTGACAGAAGCTGTCCGAATCAAATTCATATTACAGACCGTTCCAGTAAATTCTCGTATACCTATTACCGCATAACCTGATCTGACAGAGCAAGCTCAATTTACAGCCATTAATATCCTTATATAAGTAATCATTTGACGATACAATGCTCTTAAAAATACAAGAATACTTTGAGTTACTCACAGCAATTAAGTCGTCATTTTTATTTTTTTCTTGTAATTTCAGCATTATCTCTTCAATTTAATGATTTACAGTTTCTGCGCATTGCTTCTCAAATACATATTTATAACCTAGTTTTTCTAAAATGTGCTCTAATTGCGTTACCCAGTTATACTTTATATCGTTAGATTCTAATTGATTCAGCTGCAGTAACTTATTATAACAGCCTTTTGTCAGTCTCTTATCCGGCATTTCCAGTACCTTAATCCACCATTTGATTGCTCTTCTCACGCACTCATACTCTAGCTTATATCTTTTCATTTCTAATCTTATCATGTAATTGGGAGTGGAGCGAGGGAGATTCAGTAGCGATTTAAAGTATTTCATTTGGACCGTTTCAATAACATCGAGATATCTTAGAGACCAAATTTCAGCTGTATATAATAAAGTCGCCGAGGTTACCGAATTAAAAATATGATTAGCTGCTATTATTGATCTTGGCTTTGCCCTATAAATTGTCTGTCGTGACACACCAGTGGCTTTGTTAGCCTTAGAAATGCGATCTTTTGCGTTTTCACTGTAGACCCCAGTACTTTGGAAGATCTGACCTAGGTAGCAATATGACTTGACTTGTTCAACCTCTTTCCCCTCCAGGGTGAATTTATTAAATTTTTTATTATTTCTGCTTTTGCGGAAAGCCACGATTTTGGTCTTTTCCACATTTACTTGCAATTCGTTTAAATGACAATACTGGCTCAGAATATTCAATTTCGACTGAGCATCTATTGGGGATTCTGCCAAAATAACAATATCGTCCGCGAATGCTAAAATCAAAATTTCTAGTGTACCTCCCAACCCCACACCGGTTGCCCCGAAATCTCTAAAAAAAAGATCAATGTCACTTATAAACAATAAAAATAATATGGGACTCATTGATTCCCCCTGTGGGGTTCCTACGTTAATTTTTATGCCTTTAGATTTATCCCCATTTACTTCATAATGCATTAGGAGGCTCCCATAGAAGTTTATGATTGTTCTAAGTAGTTTGCTATTCAAGCCCAATTTCCTGAGCTTCTCCCACAGCAATTTATGATTAACCGAAGGGAATGCCTGCTTGAAGTCCACGAAGATTGCGAAAAGAGTTCTGCCTTTCTTCGCTATTACCGAGTGAATAGCTGTATTGAGTATAAATATATTATCGGTGCAACTGCGTCCTTTCCTAAAACCAGCTTGACCTTCCGGTATTATCCCCCTGCTTTCGACATATTTCTGTAATCTTTCTGCCAGGATATGTGTAAAAATTTTTGTGATGTTATTGAGAAGCGAAATTGGTCTGTAATTATTAGGGTCACTTTTATCCCCTTTTTTGTAAATCACAATAGTTTTTATTTTCCCCCAATCGCGTGGTACAATACCTGAACTCAGAATTTTATTGAACATGTCCAATATAAAGATCAGAACGTTCGCAGAAATATTCTTGTAAAACTCATTTGTAATTCCGTCGGGTCCGGGGGCTTTTCCATTCTTCAACCTTTGAATACCGATTCCTAATTCCTCATAATCTATTGGCCTATCCAATTCAGGGATACTTTCCGCACTATCTATTTCAAACTTGCTATGCTCTATTTTTGTGAAATTTGTAATGTAAAATTCTTCCCATTATTCAATTGAAATAGGACACTTTATATATTCTGTATACGAGAATTTTTGAATAGTTCGCCAAAAGTCTGCCGAATCCCGGATATTAGTTAAAGCTTTAAGATCTTTCTCCCTGGCTATTTTCTTCTTTTGCTTTACGAAAATATTATGTAATTTTTTTGCTTTTATAAAACCAACCAATTCACTACCCATGAAATTAGAAGTTTTAGCTTTTCTCAGTCTTTTATTGAGTTCAATTTTAGAATCAGTGTACTGCCTGTCCTGCCACTCTTTGCCTTTTAGTCTTCTATTAGTATTCCTTAATGAACGCGTTTCGCAAAGATAAGCATTAGTAGCAGCAACTTTAATTGCAATTTCCAGCTTTGAATTCATAACCTCAATCGGAGCCTCCCTATCCTGAATAACTTTTGAATACTCCACGTGCTTCCTACATGACTCCCAATTTTCGTCTTTCCATCTATATACATCGTAAATGGAGAGATTTTTACTTAAATTCTTAAATTCCTTATTAGCACGAGACATCCTCCCCAGTTCAAGAATGCTAAGGAAATGCTCAGTAGTTGCTAATACCGGAATTATTTCACTATCCCATAGGAGCTGTAAGCAAGCATCGTTGACCCAAATCAAGTCTATAGTACTTTTACCCAAGTGACTTACAAACGTAAAATTTGCTGGCGAATCGCTAAACGACCTACCATTTACCAGAACAAAACACTCCGATTCCATCAAGCTTGTCAGCAACTTGCCTCTATAGCACACCTTTTGATCGCAGTTTGTTCTGTGGTCTGTCAAGTTAGATCCCCCCACCTCCTCATCACTCAATTGATTGAGATTTCCCACTCTAGCGTTGAAATCCCCTCCAATCGTGATTGGAACAGAGGACCCTTGTCTTGATAATGCAGCGACAGTGTCCGAAAGCATATCAAAAATAAAATCTACATCTAGTTTAGGCTTCCAGTAAACGACTCCTATTATATAAACTACCTTTTGCCGCTGTACTTTAACTATTATCCACATATTGTTAATTTCTATTATTTTTAAAATTTTTATACCACTTCTAATTAAAAGGACTATACCTCCGCTCGCCCTGCCACAGCTGTGATCCTTTTCAGCTTCGCTCTGGATCATACTGTAGTCTTTTAGAAATGCAGGACCCTTAATTAGTTTTTTAGTCAACCAAGTCTCCGTTAAGCCAATGATATCATACTCCAAAAGTCTTCCCTGTTGGCTCAAATCCAGATCATAAACCTTCCTGAATCCACCTATATTCCAAAATGCGATTTTGAGATGTGGAATTCATTGCGTGGGTGTAATTCCCACTTCGTCGTTTTTCGTATCCACTGTCTGCTCAATTGATGCCGGAGAATCCCAATTTAAGAAGGAGTCCAATGTGCCCCCAGCTACGGGGCCACTCTTGTTATCACTGTATTTGGTAGTCACATCCTTATTCTTCTGCTTTGTGAAACTTCCAGGTGGACGACCTCTCTGGCGTTTGTTATGCGAGGGTGAGGGAGTTTTTGAAATAGTGCGTTTCATTCCCCTCACTTGTGAAGTTGGGGGGGCCTCCTGAGCTGAGATGATGTCATTTACAGTTAATCCCTGCAATTGATCACTCGGATAGACTCTATTTTGTATCCTAATTACTCCGTTGAACACCGTTACACGTATGTTCCTTTCTCTCAGACCCTTGAATAGTCCACGGTTCTGATAGTTAATGTTTCTAGTTTCCCTGTCCAAATCGTGATCGATGTAAATCTTGGAACCTCGCAAATTGGATCTTTTCTCCATAATAGACGATTTTAAGAAGCCGGACGACAAACCCATAAGAATCGGTCTAGAATGGTTGGACCTAGGTAGTCCCAGCCTTTTCAAAAAGTCCACCTCTTTGTAATCGAGATCGATCCCAATTCTAGATGACAGCATCGTTTGTATTTTGCTCAGCAGAGATTTGTTCGATTCGACTCCTGACTCCAGTATTCCGTGAATAACAATGTTGTTCCTTCTAGCCTGACTATTTATGACTCTATTTTGCTCACAAATTTGATTTCTGAGATCAGCGTTCTCCTCCTGTAATTTCTGGATGTTTACTTTATCATCATTTATATCGGCTAAAATTTGACCTATTTCCTCTCTAATTGTTGATTCTGTGTCCTTTCTAATGTTTGCCTGTAGAATCTCCAGGTGCCTCTTAAGTATTTGTTCATCCATTTTACACTAGATGTCAGACCCATCAATGGTCAATGTGAAGAAAACTCCAAACCCTGGATATTTAAAAGAATTGCCACTTTTTTACACCACAAAAACTGCACCTGACTGAGTTAATCACAGCGTTGCAACTATTTTAATCACAATGAATGCAACTCACTTCATCTGACAATGAATTAACATTAAAAAACCTTAGAATTTCGCAGAGCGCGGTAGATCTTGTCAGCTGATTTTCACGGCCAGGACCGTACCCCCCGTGAACGCGTACTTAAAACTAGGTGGACAAAAAAAAATCCGAATTTTGGAGAATTGATTGAAACAGCTCGTAAAAGTGTAAACTTAAAGAGTATTCGTAAATAACAGAAGTAGAAGCGACTTATGCCAAAACGAAATAAACAGATAAAATTTTAGCAACAAACAAGTAAGTAATGTAAAAATTGAAAGAGTTTTTAATAGAACTATCCAAACATAACATAGCATAAATATGTCGAACTTATGCCAAAAACAAGGGAAGAAACTGCAATTTGAGCCAGCAGCACCAAACAATCGGATGAATTAATTAAAACTATCCAAACAACAAAGCAAGACAGCGGTAAGAAAGACTTATGCCAAAATGGAGTAAAAGAATAGAATTTGACAACAAACAAGGAGATAATGTATACTCAAAGGACCATATCAAAAGGATCTCACAAAGAATTCAAAAGGAAATAAATTCAATTTAGTTTGAAGGTTGTTAAAATCTGGTTAAAACTAGGTAGACAAAAAAAATCCGAATTTTGGAGAATAAAAGTGTAAATTTAAAGAGTATTAATAAAATAGAATAAACTAGCCAAACATAACAACACATGGGTTTGACCGACTGGTACTAAAACGAAGGAAGAGAGAGCTACAATTTAGCAACAAACAGCCAAACTAATTGGGGAGAAATAATCCTATCTAGATGCCCTATTCCTAAAGAGTATCAAATCTGTTCCGAACGCTGCTCAAGATCAAGGTCAGCCAACGCAGCGCTGACCTGTAGGTTTGTTTCTCTCGTCGCCAATAGTCTCTATCGAGTATAGGGGGTCAGTTAGCAAGAGGGGGAGAGGAGGGTGCTGACCTACGACCCCCAGGACGAATAAGGCCCATCTCCTGCAGACTTCGGTCCGCGTCCTCGTAACCGCAATTGTTCCAAAAGCGATATCGCATCACTTCAAATTCATATATGTAGACTTCGCACTCCCTGGTAGAAGCCAAATGATGCCCTCTACAATTCGAGCATCGCGAGATCAACCTTTGCTGGCAAGTGTCAGTCCTGTGGTGCTCAGAGCAGAATTCGCAGATCGAGCGGTGAGACCTGCATTGGTCAGACCCATGACGGTACCTCTGGCAGTGAAAACATCTCATAGGTGGGGGTATCACTGGGGTAAGTCAATCCTGTCTGCCAGTACTAGAGGATCAAATTTTCCCACATTGACTCCTCTAGTCAGAGATTCCAGAAAAACAATAAAAGGGGGGGGGCGCAGACTCCGGAAATATAATGGTCCGGTCAACCCCCATTCTGGACCAGCTCATATGTGCATCCGTAAATTCAAGGGCAGGGCTAGTAGTGAGGGAGGAAGTTTCTCGAATCGGTTCAAAATTCTCAGGAAAATCCTGACATCCATGATCGTTCCCATATGAAGGGGATTTTGCAGGTGGGCCTGAAACCGCGGAACGAGCTATTTCTTTGGCTTGGGATACTTGCAGCTGAGTTGAAGGGGACTGTATACCCGCCCGGATGCTGTCCAGTACGTTTGACAAACCATCCTCATCCCTACGTTGTTTTTTTGGGGTGTTCTCAGTGATTGGGGAAGAGGAGGACGACCCGCGGCTTCTCTTTTTTCCATTTTTCCTTCGTTGGTTCCCCTGAGACAAGTGAGGATACAGTGAGGTTGAAGGGACCCGAGGTTAGTCTCCCCTCCCCCCGCAGGCCCTACCAGGGAAGAAGACCCTTTGCTACGTGTGTGCACGGGAGTGTGATTTTTAGGTTGATTGGGTTTGCCGGGAGTACTTTGCCTCTTCTTGTTCGGATGCGACATGGCACTGAGTCCAATGATCCACCTAAAAAAAGGGTAATTGTTAGTATTCAGCTACAAAACGGAACCCTAATTAATTAAGTTTAGAGGGTACTACTTCTCTTGATAGAAGCAAATTTAATTTCCAACGAACAGCTACAATACTACATAAAGCAAAGGGACCCGCCCCGCACAAGATTTAATTAAACTAACATTAAATCAAACAGAGAAGGAACATTTATTATTAGTTCTTACAGATAGCTAAAAAAAGAAAAAGGTTCAGAAAACACCAAAACGTCATTATCAATATGGGATTATAATCTATAGAGAAAACAAACGATTTCTCTATTACAGTTTCCAAGCACTGCCGATAAAAACATGATTGCAAAAGGCAACAGAATCAGTAAACGAGCAAGGTTAAATCCGTATCAGCATATTTCTGATCCGAGTATAATAGAGATTTCAACGACAAATTCTTATATACCATCTAAATCACCCAGAAAAATAAATCAAAACGAACGAAAATTAAACTAAAATAAATAAACTTCGACTCAAGGTAAAGGCCGCAAGCAAGCGATGGATATACAGAGGTATATACTACCCGAATCGGGTAGTGTCACGCCTACCCTGAAAGGGAAATGGTTTAATGGTATATATATATAGAAGAGAGAGTTGCGAGTCTTGTGAATACATGGGATAGATAAGGATGTAGAAGGATGGAAACAAGAACTAGGAATGTTTGAAGGTTAAGCGTTGGAATTATGACCACTGCGGATGACGAGTTTGTGGAGCTTGTAGTTTAAAATTAGCGATCACCGCCATTTTTATTGCCAGATTCAAACAATTCAAAATCCTTCTTGGCACGCTTCCACAGGGTCCTTGTAGCAATAAAAATCCAAATCCCTGTAGCGCACAATATAATATAAGACGTTACCTTTGAGTCCGCAAAACTTGGGCTTCTCCAGTGTGTTGTACAAATACTGGGCAGGGATTCAATAAATCACCTGATAGCAGCAAATTCCCTTACTGTCCTTCTCTTAATCAGACATTTGAGGCAGCAGATATTGATTCTGATTGATTCCTTCACTTCATTTAAATTTAAGGTCCCAAAGAAGCTTACAAATGACGCGGAAAGCCACGCCAGAAAGTACCAAGCAACACCACAGAAAACTCACAGATATCACTTAGAAACCATCATGGAAACACGTCCGACTACTACGAGCGCCGAATCGCGAATCCACCCCGCCCCTTTCTCTCTCGTTGATTTCGTACACCAATTTTTGAAAGATCAACCATACTCCATACTTGAAAGTGGGTACTGAATGTCCACGGCGTAGAACAATTTAAAAGCTACATCCACAGCTTCCACAGGTGATGTGACGCGGTATCTTCTTTCATCTACAACAACATAGACCGATTCCAAGCTTCTAATTGGCCCCACAAATACAATGAAAGGCTGCAAGCGAAGTCCTTTTTCAGAAAGTTTATCTGGATTGTCCTCTAAAGCTTTATCAATATCTGAGGAATTCTGCAAAACAGTTAATATAATGTATTATGTAAAATATTTTCAGAACAGTAAGTTACAAATTCGCTCACGGTGCGCCTGAGTGACATTTAAATGAAAAGGTCAAACACTCCAGATCGAGTTGGAGGGATCGAAAGTATGTTACTTGTAGATCATAGAAACATAATTTTTAAAATCATCGCCGGAGCCCTTTTCAAAAATCACGCGTCGATCTATATCAATGTCATAATAGGATATAAAAATATTTAAAAAAATTCCTTTTGCAACTTATATTCAATAATAAGATATATTACATCTTTCTCAATCATTATTTCTCAAATCGCATCATTCGTATTATGCTAATATACAGTTATTAACAAATTATAATCACCAAATTATAATTTTCACTCTTTTTAAACGTGCAATGCATTGTAACTACATACAGCACGTAGCAACTTGGTTGGATAGTCAGGGTGATTTTCGCCAACTTTATTCTTCAACCATACACTCTTGAAATCAAAATGCACCGACTCCATCGCCTGCTCACTGAAAAAACCAAGTGCCATTCCTGTTGTGTGGCAAAACTCTCTAACATGAAAAAAAACTATATGAACTTTGGGTGTAACGCTGACACCTAAGGAAATGTAGCTCTTTTTGAAATTTTCTATGCATGTTGTATAATTGTTTTCGAGCACATTCCCGAAGCACGCAGAGACCACACTGTTGAAATCCTCATACACCTGTACATATTTTAGTACAGCAAGGTTTGAGGAACTGCACAGGATGTCTATATTATGCAGAAGTGTTCTGCATGCATTTCCTTTGAATCCAGAGCTTCCGTAGATGATTTCACGCTGGACGTGACATGCCTTGGCCCAGTCTTCAGCTTCCTTTGCACATTCCTTTAGCATGTGTGTAAAGACCGTATTCACTACACCAATCATTAGATGGAGTTCTGGAGGTGGAATAATGTCCAAAAATGATTTACCATCAGCTGTTGTTGTAATAAGTGGGGGATGAATGCAATTGAAATATTTCTTTCTTCAAAAAGAGCTACATTTCCTTAGGTGCCAGCGTTACACCCAAAGTTCATATCGTTTTTTTCATGTTAGAGAGTTTTGCCACAAAACAGGAATAGCACTTGGTTTTTTTCAGTGAGCAGGCGATGGAGTCGGTGCATTTTGATTTCAAGAGTGTATGATTGAAGAATAAAGTTGGCGAAAATCACCCTGACTATCCAACCAAGTTGCTACGTGCTGTATGTAGTTACAATGCATTGCACGTTTAAAAAGAGTGAAAATTATAATTTGGTGATTATAATTTGTTAATAACTGTATAATAGCTTAAGACGAATAATGCGATTTGAGAAATAATGATTGAGAACGATGTAATATATCTTATTATTGAATATAAGTTGCAAAAGGAATTTTTAAAAATATTTTTATATCCTATTATGAAATTGATATAGATCGACGCGTGATTTTTGAAAAGGGCTCCGGCGATGATTTTAAAAATTATGTTTCTATGATCTACAAGTAACATACTTTCGATCCCTCCGACTCGATCTGGAGTGTTTGACCTTTTCATTTAAATGTCACTCAGGCGCACCGTGCGCTATGATGACGAAGTCGAAAATTAATATATATGTAAGTAATATCAATACCTGGACATGCAGAATGAAACCCTCTTGTACTTCTTGAGAAAATTTTTTATTTCTCTGGTTCACTGGAACAGATTCACCGTGATTCGTTTTCCGTTTTTTTTTTGCTTCTTGCCATACTGCATCTGTGTGGGTGTTATCAGTGTTGGCAATGAAAATAATTTCACTGCATGTTTATTCTCTGAAAGAAAAAAAATTCGTAAATGAAGAGTGTACTAGAATAATATTGCTCTGACATTTAAAATTGAAATACAATGAGAAAGCTAAGTTAATTCTACGTACCAAGTGGCAATTGTTCGACGTCACGAACAAAAACTTGGTAGTCCACTGAGCTTGGTTTCCTGATAGTTTGTAGCAAGTAAAGGATGCGCTGACACGTGGGTCTCCAAACAACTTGAAGAGCAGTGGTTTTCCCTGGGTGGAGTCGATCGAAATCTAGCATTAAATGTAATTATGAAAGAAAATGTTGATTATGGATTGGCATTTATATGTGCCTTGAATCAATATAGAATATCTTACCAATTCATATTTTTTATTCACAGCCAGGTAAGCAAATTTCGACATGTATTCCGAAACAGTGAGATTTTGAAACATTAGTATATCTTTTCGAATTTGGAAAGTTGTGCACCATTGTCTTTTAATCTCGTACCACGGATTTATGTTGTGCTCTATTTCTTTTAAATTCTCCAGAATCGTTTCTGAGCTAATTGCAGCTATAAAGATATAATTGAAAAGAAATTATGTAATTAATTTTGAGTTCCGTAAAATCTTTTGCAAATTTTTGCGAGCCATAGACTTACAAGATCCAATTTCCTCTGGTCCTTCACTTTCAAATTTCTTCTTGGCAAGGAACATTCCATCCGAACGCATAGTTTTTTTAACATGGTTGTAGGCATTCCATAATTTTCCTGTAGCGTTTACACTCTCTCCATTGAAGTTTGAGTGCGGAATATGATAAACATTCACATTTTCATGAAATATTTTGCTTATTTCTGCTACTAATTTTTTGAATATTTCTGTGTTGATTCTAAAACAAAACAAAAAAAGACAATTTTAAACTTAAGTTATTCAAAGTTGACCATATAACTGGAAAAAGAGTACTTACTTGAATTATCTCAATGGAAGGCCAACATTTTGAATGAAATAATCTCGCTCTCTGATTATAACTCTTCTTGGCAATGGATTCTTATCGCTGTTTGACAAATAACCGTTATTATCAAACTTTTTTTTTTAATTTTGCATTAGCTATTCCTTTGTAAGTAATCATGAAGTGCCTGGAAAATATTGTTCAATATAGTACCTAAAATGTAATGGAGACTGGTCAAGAGTATGTAATTGGAAAATTCCTTACTTCATTATTGTGTGAACAATAACTGATTGGCAGAGACCGCCTTTACGTTTCTACTTGTAAGCATCTAGGCCTAGGCTGCTTAGGGACAGCAGGAGTTATTAAAATAGCAGATGAATTAGGAAATTTGAATACACGCAGAAAAATTGTTCATTACAATCTACGCAATGAGTACGGTAAATGAAGGACATTACTGCATTTAGAACAAGTTTACAATGCTTTAGGATTTCATACAAAACAGAACTATGAATAATACAATAGAGTTATGTAAAATCTCAAGTCTAGACTATCCTACAGTATAGAATATCCTTTCCTCTCAATAAATAATGCTTATTAAGTTACTAAATAGAAGTAAAATGTATTCAATAATTGACGTGTAAAGATACGGGGGATAAAGCACTTCGGACGGCTTTGTCCACATTGATGTTCCTATGTTTCTGCCACGAAGGAATACTATTTTTCTAAACCTAAGCTATTCCTCAATCAATTGCATTTTCTATTATACACATTAAATATTGAAGATTTTAAATTGCTAATCCTAAAAATTGAAGAATTTCCAATTGTGAATCTTCAAAATTGAAATATTCAAAAAAAAGTTTAACATTACATATCTTCAAAATATAAATCTCGCAAATTCAATAATTTGCAATTCCATATTTTAGAAATTCAAGAATTTAAAACTGTAAATCGTAAAAATTATAGAACGTTGAATTTTAAATGTTTAAAATTGAAGTGTATTTAATTTTGATAATTGACCATAAAAAATTATGCATGTTTCAAGTTTGACAATTAAAAATTTTGTAATTCTGATCATTTAAATTGGAAAATTGGAAAAAAAATAAATAAATAAATTTTGACCCCAGATTTCTGTTCCGGGTTCAGAAAGTCCCCTACGTACTGACGTGCAAGAAATTCAAGAAAATTATTAACATTTTCAACTTTTTGGTGAACTATTCAAAATTTGCGTGGAATTGTGGAATTGCTCAATTTTGACCCTTAATTTGTGTCCTGTGCTCCGAAAATCCCTAACGTACAGACATTCATGGAAATCAATTGAATCAATAAAATTTTCAAATTTCTGGCAAAACTTGAATATTGCGTAAAATA
>CAKNYM010050111.1:0-98629 GCA_932195095.1 Andricus curvator | reverse complement strand
ACCCCAAAAACATATAGGAAACATGGTCTGACCTCCAGACCCACGAAAAGATTTTTTATGAGGTTTTTTGAGGTTATGCCAGAACCCTCACGTGCTGGGGTTCTTCGGACCTCGGATTCGGATTCAGTGACCCCAACAACATATAGGAAACATGGTCTGTCCTCCAGACCCGAAAAAAAATTTTTATGACGTTTTTTGAGGTTATGTCAGAACCCTGACGTGATGGGGGTGTTCGAACCTCGGATTCGGATTCAGCGACCCCAAAAACCTATTATAAACATGGTCTGACCTCCAGATCCGAAAAAAAGTTTTTTTTTTGTGTGGCTGTGTAATTATGAAAATTAATGTTCATAAACAATTTTTGTTAACAAATACACATTGTGATCATTTTTTTCATTAATTGACTAATTTTTTCTTAAAGGAACTAGTACTGTCTTGCCAAAAACCCTGGCTGTCATGTTTTTCATAGCGTCAAAAGCTCTTAATTACAATTATACGATTCTGTTTGAAAAAGTGTTTGTAAAAAATTGTTTATTTTAATGTAAGTATTTCCTATAGACAGATTGCACATTTCGACATTATTTTATGAAAAGGCTTAGTTATGCAACAATATCATGAAAAAATGTTCGAAATGTGTATTTGTTTACAAAAAAATGTTAAAATAATGGTTAAAAGTCTACTATTTTTGACTAATTGTAATTGCACATTAGTATCTGTCGTGCTTCATACAAAAGCTATGGATTTTAAGTAGCTAGTCATTGTAAATAACGAAAACATGAGTTTCGTTTTCATTAGTTTCGTTATAGCATTAATAACATTTTTTTGGTTAATCTAACCGACTGAGATTAATTTTTAGTTAGTTATTACATCGATTTATGTCACGTTTCAATAAATTTGATAGCCTTTAAATGAGTTGTCCGTTGCGGGCGGTTTTGTCCAAAAATGTGCTCTTTCCCCACTGTGCGACATTGGGAGAGCAGCGCAGTGGCAGCGCACGGTCCCACTAAAATGACTTTATCTCGTGATCTAGAAGAGTCAACATCAATTTTTTTTTTTAAATCAAAGATGAAATTATAAGGAATTGAATTGTCTTAACAAAAAAGAGAAATTTTCTCCCTTCTTGACGAAAAACGGAATTCAAAACTTTTTTGGACATTTTTTTGGTCAAAATTGAAAGACAATTTTTTTGAAATTTTGAATTTAAAGCGTATACTTTTATCTACAACACCTACAATTTTTATTAAAATTCGTATAATGGTTTCAGAAATAGAGATATTTCAAAAAAATGTGATGCCGAAATTCAACATGGTGTAACTCCTGTAATTTTGAAAATTTAAAAAAATCCTTTGGACCCCAAATGCCTCTTATATAACACTATAATTTCACTTAGTTTACCTACAATCGAACAACCACTTGCAGATCCTGATATTCCTGACGTATACTGACCCTAATGGGAAATTTTACTTTCATTTTTTAAAGCGAATGGAACTAGAAAATAATTCGTAACGACTTTGAAATTTATCTTACGATAGAGAACTCATTATGTGAAGGAAATTTTGGTTTTCAATTTAATGTTGGCGGAAAGTCCTACTAGCTTACTTTCATATGAGAGTGGTTTTCTGAATTAATTTATATAATTTCAAAATACGCCATTATCTCTCTATCTTGAGTGAATCCAAAATCTGTCACTTTTGTTTTCAGATAATGAATTGGAATTCAGTGGGAATTTTCATTGTAAGAATTATTCTCAATTATAGACAGTTTATTAAATTTTTAAATTTAATTGTGAAATGTTTCGGGCTAGTTTTAATGTCCTACCAGTATTAGAATCAACATATATTGTTTGTTGCAATTTGCTGGACAGGAAAAAGTAAACACAAATTGGAAAAATCTCTCAATGAAAATAAATATCATTGAGATAAGTTCAAAATGCAAGACTACCATTACTAGAAATTAGTATAATTTTTGGTAAATTTAAGATTCTTAACTAATATTTATAACGTCTTAACTCAAATCTATTAACTAAAGTTCATAATGTTTCTCGCAACCACACCAGCCCTGTACCCCGAGGAGGTATCTGGTGCCAGTTAAGCCGAGCAAATTAAAAGTAAGTATCAGTTAATTTTTTTTTACTTTTGTATCAAGAATCAATAAACTCCATGCATTGGTTCCCGCCTTCTGCCTCGCAGAGATAAGTGTTAATCGCTGGATTGGGATGGGGTTTTCTCTCGCGAAAGACCAAACTCGATTTGAAGTTGTAGTTCAAATTCTTCTTCATTGTTTCTCACTGTCGAGAACCATTTAAACTAAGGAAGTGGTTTTTCGCAAATAATACAAAAACAAAAGAGCAGTTGTTACACTTTGATCACAATTAGCGAGTAGATTCATAAAGAACTGTAGAATGAATGAACTATGCAGATGTCCGTCTCACACGGCAGCGAAGTTGAAACTGTCCGAAAACCCAAAATTCAGTCGAGCCAAGCAGGAGGGCAGCGCCAGTGGTAAAGAGGCTCACTACTCCTCGGCGCACGCACCCTATGGTGCATCTTCTTCAGAGCAAGGATTGCGGGAGATTCAAACAACCCGCCCGCCTCGTTCCTTGAACGAAACGTCATTGAACGCCGCACGCCAAAGATGATCTCACCTACGACGAATCACGATGAGTCTTCCTCTGCCGTTGCCCGGACGATTTGCAAAAGGGCAAGCTTCACGATGGGCCGAACATATTTTATAGTTGAAAAGGAAAAATGTGTACACATTTAAACTTCCTATTTCTTTCGCGCCCATTCCGCCATCTTGATGTGACGTATCTAGCCGCCAAACGCTTGTAAATAAGCTGGGCGATTCACGTTTTTTTTCATAAAAATGCGAGAAAATCAGCGCTACTATTGGTGTTTTGTGCCTCAATGCAAGAACACGTCTGTCAAAAATTCAGGAAAATTGTTCATATCTATACCCAAAGGTGAGGAACGAAAAAAATGGTACGAAATTGTTCGGCGTGACATGTGCCCTATCACATCTTAACGTCAACAGTATATAATGTTGCGAAGATCATTTCAACGCAAGCAAATATTTTTATTCAAAATAGAAAGCTATAAAATATGCTTTTTTGATAACATAAAACCCGTACCTTGAAATCAAATTGTTTATTTGTACAACAAGTATTATTAAATTATATATGTTTTAACTTTTAAATCATGCTGCTATTTTTAAAAATGCGTGTCACACTAAAGAGCGAATATATATTTAATTCTTATATGTTATCAAGTGCAAAATCAAAGTATTGAATTTTGAAGTTAAAGCTCGCTTTATGTCAACATCGTCAACATCTATAGTCGATTATTTCGTTTCCTTTCTATTTCTTTTATTTAAACTAAAATAAATACGATATTATTATCTCGATCAAATAACTAACTTTAAATTCGATTATACAGTACACCCTTCTAGAAAAAAATGATTGAACCCGATTGAGATCGATTGCCAGGTGAATCGTTTTGAATTGGTATTAATAGGGACAAATTTTCTTTATCGTTCTCAATCATTTTCAATCGGGACAAGCGTTTTAATCGTTCGCAATCGGGTAAGTGCATACAGACGTCGATCGGAAACCTAACCCTAAACACCGACTAAAAACGCGTGCAGTTTTTATAATTTATTAGTTTATTGTTATTCGTCCTGTAGGCTTGTTCTATATTCAATGCAATTGTTTAAGGCTGCTTAAAATATGAACTGTGCGCGCGTGTTTTCGTGTGCTTGCAACGTACGATGAAGATACATATTATATTTCAAAACTGACTTGAAAAAGTTTTCCCAATATTTACTTACCGGTATATAGTAAGTTATTTCATTTTTATTGTGTCTATAAGTCGGTTATTGCTCTTTTTTAATTTTTATTCCCAATTAAAATAATTAGGTTTTCAGGATTTATTTAATAAATAAATAATATAGAATTTATTCTTATTTTGAAATTTTATTTTCAAAGTGCAAAAGTGTAGAATAATGTCACATTTAAGTGCATTATAGAATTGAGAAAAAATCTATTTCTACAATCATAAATTTAATTTAATTTACATTGCACAACGTTAACATTAATTCATTCGAGTCAGATCTGTTCACCCGTCATTATATTTTTGTTTATATAAGTAAAAGTTACTTCATTGCCCAAAATAATGGAAGAAAATTATATTTTAAGAACAACCAAGAAGCCAAATTTTTCAATACATTCGTAGTGTTATTAAAATCAAGGTATTAGTCATTTTTTAACGAAAAATTTTCCCTCAGAAGATTAAATTTTTTAATTTATGTAGATTTATAGCCTAATTAAACAAATTAACATGCAATGACAAATAATATGCAAAACTCATGAAAATTACTACAAAATAAATTATTTGAACATATTTTGGTGACTGCTCCTTGATCACGATGGAATTATTCAACAATTTAACATCATTTTAAAAGTTATCCTTTACAGCGATGCGATTAAAAAAAAAGTGAATAGGCGTTTTCAAATAATTCCCGCGAGATAAATGTGCTGCCACCAACATAATGAAATTAAAGAAATCTCGAGTCCCGATTGAGAACGATAGGCAACGATAGCGGGCCTCAATCGTTCCGAATCGGTGCGACCCGATTAAGAAACACAATTGGGAACGATTGAAATTTTTTTTCAATTGTTCGCAATCGGATCCAATCATTTTTTTGTAGAAGGGCACCTTTTTGCCAAAAAAGGAAAACAACATTTTTGTGGATGACCCTATTCAGGGTTTATGCAGTCTTCTAAACCTTTCCTTATGCTAAAATAAACAAATTGTCCTGATTTTCCTTTTGAATCTAACATTTCAAGAATATTATATTGAAATTAAATCGCCACGTTTTACTAATTGAATACTTAAGCTAAATCTTTGTTAGATAGTATGCCCTACTCCTTGTGTTAATAGAAGTTTGTGATCGAAGTGACAAACTAGTTGATTCCAGTACTTTTTGTGTGAAGTAAAATTTTCAAATGTTTGGATTAGAATACAGCGTTTCAAGCGACCGCGCCTCTTGCTCGATTCGTATACCTCAATTCGTATATATTCGTATATATTCAACGCAGACAGGAGCAAAAGGACGCTTTAGATATTCTGGGTGAAAGCATTTCACTCTACGGACCTGGCTTTGATGATTCTGTGTAACTATAAAAAATTATACACGTTTATTGATGCCTAATTTTTGATTTTTGAGAAAAAAAACTTTAAATCGATTTTCTCGAAAACAACGTTTTTGAAGTCCGTGAACTTCAGAACTAAAAATCTACTTGACCGATTCTTTTGAAATTTGGTACACTATTTCTACACATAATTCAACAGGTAATCAGGAAGAGTTTTTTTTTACCAATTTGCTTTTATTTTACAATAACAAATTAACCGATTTTTTTAGCCAAATTCGCGTGTTTGGCTTCAAAATGATATATATATATATATATATTAAAAAAAAAAAAAAAAAAAAAACGGCCTCTGATTACCTGGAGAAACATATCACATTTTAAATGAATTTTTTTTGTTTTGTTTCGGATGATCCAATAACAAGTTATGATGTTTCCGGCGCAACAACTTTTTTTCGAGGCGTCTCGGGAGATTCGCTGTCACGGGGTTCCTTTTCAATGTTTTTTATTGAAATTTGTCTAAAAATACTTCAGATGCAGTACTACAGCATCCAATTTAAATTAATAAACCAGCATCACTCATATCTACAAAAAAAATTTCTCAAAATATGCTTAAAAAAGGAGTGATGCTCAGTATCTAACAAAGATTCATTACAAGTATTTATTGAGTAAAATGAGGCGATTCAATTTTGAAATTGAAGCGGTTCCATCAGCCTTAAAATCTCTTATAATTTTGAAAAAAGAACGGTAGAAAAATTTATTTTATTGAACAATTTTTTAGGTTTCATATTTACTTTATAAAACAAATCATTTTCTCTCTCAAACAATACTATCATAACTAAAATTTTGACATCTCTTTAAGTTATACATATAATAATTTTTTTAGAAACTTGTTTTCCGTGCTTACAGTAGAATAATTCAAAAAATAAGTTTTATGTTCCTCCTCCTACGATTTTTCTGCTGGATTGTATTCTTTTAAAATTATTGTACTATAATTATATTATTATTTACCTTCAAAACAGTCAACATCAATATCTTCACTGTCATTGCAGTTTAATGCTTCAATTCTTTGGAAATAGTTCACTCAATTAGATATTTTGCAAAGAAAGTTTAATTAAAATGAACCTACTTAAATAGCGTACTAAAAAAATGTCAATTGCTCAATTATAATTGGTTTATTTTGATTTACTTATCTACTACGCTTTTTTACATTTACTTATTTTACATTTTTTGTATTATAATACAGGAGAATATTATTTTTATATAGTGTTATTATTAGATTATATTTACTGTTAAATTATTAGTATAATTGAAATATTTTAAATTATTAATAAATTATTTACCTTCTACATGATCTTCGGAGCGAGCAGCTCCACACATTATAACCTCACTCCGATCATCATCTTCCCGTTTGACTTTTTTCATTAAGCAGAACTTTTTGCTCCAAAGTCGTCCCTGCTGTTGCAGGCGCCTTTTCTCTTCCATCGTGGAGAAAAGCAATTGTGAAACGCAAAAAAAATTACATTGACAACAAAAAATACAAAGCTTGAAAGCTTGGGTAAAGCACTGGACAGACTTATTTGACATAACCTCTTTAACTTTAACTGACACATATGTGCCTGGCCCCGAAAAAAGATGTTCAATAATGCCCTAAATCAAGTTTTTGAGAAGAACGCGTGTAAATAGTTCAAAAAGCATGATTTCAGCATACTGAAACTTTGAAAAACCTCAAAATTAATATTTTAGGCAATATAAGATCTTAGGAATTCTTTGTTCGGGGCCCATTAGATACAGATAGATTCGCCATACCAACAGGAGGCATGAAATTCTTCACTAGAACCTGACAGGGCCCCATCAGTTTTTTCTTGACTAGATATTCTGGTGGGGGCCCCTTCAGAAACCAACTTCAAATAGGGAAAGATGGGAAAATTTCTGCACGGGAGTTGATCGGAACAACTTCTGATGCATTATTTCATGCGAATTGTCAAACAAATGACTTTCTATCGAATGATTTCGTACAAGTTTTCAATACTCTGTATAAAATCGAATTTACAGTTATTATAAACGTGAGGGACGATTTCCCAATGTTTGCGAAAATACTTCTTGCGAATATATCATTTCTATATTTTCTGCATTCCTGTTTGGCATACTTGCTGTTTTTCCAAAGTTACGTTTGCCATAATTTCAATTTTATCCTTTATTCGCCTTCATTTTTATTTTTTCAAATTTCTATTTACTATAGCTTTCATTTTACCGAATAAGAAAACCATTTGCCATATTTTTCTTTCTCCGAATTTCGATTTATCATAATTTTTATTCTTCCGCATCATCATTTGTCATAATTTTAATTCTTACGAAGCAACATGTAACAGAAATTTCATTTCTGACAAGAAAATAGCAACCGCAAAAAAATAGTTGCTCAAAATTCAAATCAGTCAATCAGAAATTTAAATAAGAAACTGATTGGCTAATTTAAATTTGGTGTCAATGTTTTTATGAGTAAGTCAGTTTTATGAAAAATGAAATTTATGTTGAATGACTTTTGCTGAAGACCTTCTGCCTGTATCCTGCAGTAAACACTTTGACATAAATGGAATAAACACAGACGAATAATATCTTCACTAAAATGTTCTTTCAAAGCGTTGATGATTGCCATTTCAAAGTCCGTCATAATAATTTGAGGGTGACGTACTTGAATTCCTAGTTGAGCAGCAATTGACAGAGTAACTTGTACAACTTGACTGTATGTTCCTTCCTTTTTATCTTCTAAAAGCGCGTAAACGAAAGGCATAGCAATCTTCCGATCTGCAGCCTTGTACTTTTGCGTGACAGATCCCATTATGGTAAAAAGTTGAAAGAAAATAGATGGGACTGTGTCGAACGTACCATCCAAAAACCAAATCTCAGATTTAAAAAGCAATCTCAAATTTTCACATGTTGCAAAGACTAATATTCTGCCTGAATTTGGTGGGTAATCATCATCGTCAAGAGAGTCATATATTAGAAATTTTTCGCCGTTGAGATTTTTCGTAAATTCTTTAGGTAAACCTTGTAATTCTTGTATATTTGTAGGGATAGAAGGTAAATGCCTTAAACGTTCCCGCTGAATAGTTTTTCTAATATTATCAATGTCAGGTAATTGAGCTTGTACTGCTTCATCGCAAGCCTGTACTTCTCGCAATACAGCAGAAGGTGGACGTTCAGGATTCTTTCGGGCTGCACGCTATAAAATGCAATCATTGTATCATTGTAGTATAAGAGTATATGTTAAAATTGAAACTTCCATCTACAACAATTACCTTAACTGCAGACATAATACGCAAAGCTGCTACTTCTTCCGGATTAGGTTCATGGTTGTGGGAGTTTTCCGCGCCACCCGTTTTAATCATGACACTGCGACCCGTACTTACAGATGTTAAGCGAGCTGTACACGCAGGTCTATGTCGGCACTTCCAATACGTAACATCACCTTTGGAGCAAGATTTGGTGTATAAAAATCCGTCGAGATTCCCGTAAACAGTACTACCCTTCGTAATAATATAAATGAGTTAACGAGAAGTTTATAAAAAAAAAACAATCGGGCAGATGTAGAACGTAAAACAAAATTTGTATTTTGAATATTAAATAATTTTGGACATTCTGACAAAATTTTTTATTTTGGATATTAAATAACTTTGGACATTTTGGCCTGGACATTTTGGTTTGGACATTTTGTCCTGATACCTGATTACATGTATAGTTTGTGTATAATTATCAATTAAAAATATATAGCTGTGATATCCTGCTATCACTTTCGTCTTTCTTCATTCAGAATTAATAAAATATAACATAATATAGAGAATAGACATCTATATGTTGGGTGTTTTTTTTAACTTGAGACATCGAAATATCTCAGAAAATACGCATCCTATATATATCCGTGATAAGAACTTTTTATTTTCGAGGGGGAAAAGCGACTTTGAAAAAAATTAGCCCCCCTCCCCCCAGGAGGCAGGGGTTGGGGTTTTTTTCGCGAAACGAAACAAAATTTTCGAATAAAACTTACGTATTTCATAATGGAGAATCTGAGTCTGTGATAAAAAATTGGGGTTCCTATTTGAAATTACAAAGTTACCCCCACTCCTGCCTTCTCGGGGGTGGGGGGGGGGGGTAAATTTGGTCAAAGTCGCTTTTCCCCTCGAAAATAAAAAGTTTTTACTACGGATATTTTTTTCATAGGATGCGTATTTTTTGAGATATTTCGATGTCTCATGTTAAAAAAAAACACACAGTATTATATTATGTTATATTTTTGTAATATCCATTTCTTTCTCTCCTATTTTATTTAATTTTCGAAATAATTTGAAAGAAATAACTCTAATGTCAGAGACATTAGTTTTAAATATCTCGGATATTTTAGCTAAATATCTTACATCGTAATTTTTAATATCTCGTTATATTTGGGATCAATATCTTGGATTATTTTGTGTAATATCTTGGATATTGCTAGGCAAAATCTTCTTTTCAATATCTACAGATGCTCTGCTTCAATATCGAGATTTCAGTCCTATATTTAAATCGCTAAGATATTATCCGGCTAATGAGACGGAGCTAGGTTTCATCGTCTTGAAGACAAACACAAGACGCAATATTTTCAAAGGACCCAGACGAGGTGAAGGGTTGCGAAATGAGTCAATTAAGGAATACAGGGAATACTCTTTATTTGACAGCTACATTTTTATAAGCTCCTGCATTTGCCTGCACTTCCATACGATTGTTCTTCAGTGCATCCTGACCAGAAAAAGCCACTTGTGGAAAAACCCCCAGGAGGAGCCAAATCTCTTACCAGATATTTATGTCTAAAACAGATTATGATCTTCATTGGCATTATGTTCCGCCGCCAACAATTCTGTAAGAAGAAATATAAAGGTTTGTTATTTTTACTACTAGCGGGTACTTAATCATAAAAATTTTGATTAAATTATTCTACACAGGTGGTGCAAAATACATATTTTGAACTTTAAAAATTTGCTATTGGTCCACAAAAATTAAATCCTAATGGTTTAAAAAAAGTTAAATATCAACACGCAGTTTTATAATACATTTAATGGAGGGTTTTCGGGTTTCAATTGTGTGCAAAACTACGAATCTTGCCACGGGGCTCTACAAGGATGGACGAGCCCTTTACCTAGCTGCTCGTTGGAACAACAATTACAACACCAAACATAGTTGAAGTAAGTGCGGTTCAAAACAATCGAACACGCAGGGCTCCCGACAATGGGTCGGACAACAACGCCGACTACCCTAGAGTTGGGGGAGCCAATCAAGGCAGAGTCAATGCGATTGACCGGCGGAATCTCAATACTTTTGGGTGGACGGATCGACTCAATGACGACCTGCTAGAGTGCTACGATAGCAGTATGGACCCCGAGCGAGAAGGTTACATGGTACGACTGCAGGTTCTGTGGTGCGAGCAGCACCCAGAGCTCTCGCACTTTTCGCGTCAACGCCTGCGAAACCATGCCGAACAACTCCGAAAAAGGGGCTATGTAAGCAGAGCGCCTACTCTACCGCAGCCAGAACAAGCCGGCAACAGAGAAAGAGAGGCGATACTGAGACCAACCGCGAACAGGCATCCAATAGACGAAGAACATTATTCTGGTTACAGCACATATAGTTGCAAATGGACAAGACCCTCTTCTTAAAATGGTCAGAAAACATGAAGAAGCGGGCAACGGGGCGTTTCTGTACGAATTTTACCCATCTTCAATACTCATTCCTGAAGGCCCTAATTAAGAAAGCACAGGAGAAAAACTTCCGTGAACAGCTCCTCCCTTGATATCGGGACGCGAAAGGTTTTGCACATGAACAAAAGCATGCACCTTAAGTCTTCTGTTCCGCGACTTTACATCTCACGCTCCCTAGGTGGTCGCGGAATACTGAATCTTCAATGTCTTCACAACAGGATTATTCAGAAATGTGGAGGATCAGTCGATGTCGTATGAGCTAACGTATGCTTTCCTTAAATCATCCGGATTGAAGTCGGGCACGGAGGGCTTCATTTTGGCATGTCAAGACGGTGTCATTTCCACTCTAGCATACCGTCGCCACATTTTGAGCCAAGACATTCCCGATGATAGCTGCAGAGCGTGTTATGCACACCCCGAGGCATCTAGGTAGGACACATACTATCTAGTTGTCCAACTCATGTGGGAACGACCTACATCCAAAGGCACAATGCGGCACTAAGAGTGTTTTATTACCATCTCTGTCACTCTTACGGGATTAGCCCAAATACCGCTCCGCTAAACGCTCTTAGGGAAATAGAGTCAATTGTCGAAAATGAGAAGTGCTGTATATACTGGAACTTCATATTCTCGACAATTGTTTCTGTTGCGCACTCGAGGCCTGACATAGTTCTCCTTGACTTCGAGAAACGAACCATGTTCGTTATCGAATTTTCGGCACCAGCTGACAAAAACGTCACAGCCAAAGAGAAAGAAAAGAAAAAAAGGTATAAAGACCTTATAAGGGAGTTGCGACGGTTATACCCGGAATATTCTGTTAAGCTAATCGGTTTAATCATCGGCGCTCTTGGAGGTGCCAAAGTTTCACTGGTTAATAGCCTGAAAAGCATCCCTGTGTGACAACAAAATGCTAAGACACTTGCGGGGAAAATGCAGAAGGCGGTCGTCCTTGGGTCGCTTCGTGTCCTCAGGGTGCACGAGACTTTTGCCAGATCATCGTATTGAATTCGTCGCAGACTGTAACCACCTATCTCACGGTCGTGAGACGTGGTTACAGCTGAAATTTTACCGCGATTCCGCTGGTAGGGGGTGCAATTTTTCAGATTAGCACCTGCTCCCGGCGAAATCCTGCGGTTGTCCTCATGACAAACTTTTAACTATATATATATTATCTACGATGCCTGTGATTGGCCAGAGCGCCCCATCGTGTGGATTGGTCGAACTTGATTGGCCAATCAAGTCTTTTTTGAAGCCCTGAAGAAGTGAACAAATGTTCACGAAACGTCGGCATGTTCGTAGTTTTGCACACAATTAAAACCTGACGAACCTCCTTTAAATTTATTATAATGAATCATCGTGAAAGCATTAAATCTATTACGTATTTTTATGTATAAGAAATTTTAGATTTAATGAACTTAGGGTGAAAACTATTTTTTAGAGCCCCACAGTAATCCTCATTAGAAAAGTCTGGACACTTTAGGCACAGATATCTAATATCTTTGTTTTATAATGTGTTTTAGTTTTTACATTTTACCTTCTTCATTTTCGGGAAGCAGAGTATACGGGAGCCACAAAGTTCTCCAACGTGTTGCCAAATACACTACTGCATTAAATATCAATTCATCATTATCCTTGGGTACATATGTCTGACCTGATTGTGTAAGAAAGATATAGGCATTATTTAAGTGAAAGTATCTAATTATTATGTTCAGAAATACTGGGCACTTTACTACGTATAAAATAGTAATTTGTGATACAAGTGCGTAAAACACTCCATACTTAGGAAAAAACTAGTCGTTCTAGACAGAGTTCTCCAATATTTAAAAAAATTATATTTTAGTTCTTAAATTACCCCTGGTAGGATCTCTTGTTGAAATCATTGTTTCGGAGTTTTTGTATACTGCATATCTTCTATAACCTTGTGCTGCTGAACCATCTTTCCGAAAGACCATATACCCAGGCTTATAATCGAATTGCGGTATTCGATAGGCTCCTGTAGAAAAATATAGTCACCATTAATTTTAACGATACTAAATTTGTTTAATCAGAACTAGCGAAATTCTACAAAGTTTTGAGTCTACTAACAATTTGCCAATAAATGAAATGCTGTTATTGTTTTCTGAATCCCAGAAATTGTTTCTTGGTTCAACAAAATGATGTACAGTAAAAATGATCTCATAGAATCCGTACAGATTGTGTTGTGTTACAGTACTTGTACCCCTTTGCCCCGTGTGATTAAAAAATTTATACAAATAGACAATTGTTATTTCTATGAATACTGTATATTAAGAAATACACAATTCTAATTTTCGCCCAAAAAAATATTTTCTTGTCACTTGAATGATATCAATACGTTAATAATTTCGAAAGCTTCGATTTATATATTTTTATTTTCGAGTCTCTTGACATTTATCGTTTATTTGCAAATTGAATTTCCGAATCGAAATCCGTAATAGTTAAACAATTATTCACATTCAATGTTTATTATTCAAGATTTACTAATTTATTAATTTTCAATACAAATTCTTGAAATTCGAGCAATTTTCAATCAAAAACTTCGCGAAGAGAAAATTTTGAATTGAATCTTTCAAATGGTACAATTTTCAATGTTCGAATAACTAAATTAAAACTGCATAATTGAACAGTTGCAAATTTCAAAGTTTGTAATTTAAAAGTGACTAACTTACTAATTTTGTATGAGAATCCTCGAAACATCAAAAATTTAAATTGAAGTGTTTATAAATTGAAGATATGCCAATCGCAAGTTAAACAATTATACATCTAAATTTTAAATTGATATATTATCTACATTTGAAAGAACTTTTAAAGCCTTTCAATTTTGGATTTGTTATATTTGAAATTATTTCAATTAGAACGTATTTGGAATAATTTAATTTTGAGAGCCGACAATAGTACAGTCTTCAATTTTCAAATGAAATGTCATCAATTATTTTCAAAAAATCGATCCAGTCACTTCAAATGACAATCGATATTACAAGAAATTATAATTTTTTTGGTAAATTCCTGCAATTCCAGTTTAAGGCTATGTGAGCGTAATCTCAAAATTTTTTCACATTTTTTTCAAAACCAACTTACGTTCACACGAAACGCGATATCGAGTTCAAAATTTGGAAAACTAAATATGAAGCACTAAGGAACGCGGGCTTGGTCCTAAATTTTTATCATTAACAAAAAAATTTGTGACAAAAATTTGTTTTGCTTTTTTTATAATTATAAAAATTTAAGACCAGACTCGCGTTTCTTCATGTTTCATATCTTGTTTCCCAAATTTTCAACACGGTATCGCGTTTCGTGTGAACGTAACTTGGTTTTGAAAAAAAAGTCAAAAATATTTTTGAGGTTGTTCTCTCATGGCCTTAAAGTTTTGAAATTTAAGTAGCTTCAATTTTTGAAATGTAGAACTTTTCAAATTTGCAAATGAGCTGTTTTTACTACCAAAAAGCCGCTAATTATGAATTTATTATTATTTCTGTAATTTTTTCATTTGCACGGCACTTAGTGAAAAAGTCTTTAATTATGCAATTATGAAGTACAATTTTAAATTGCTCAATATTTGAAGCTCCTAATTTTATATTATACAATTTCAAGCGTTTGAAATGAAAAGTTATTCAATTAATAATATTTCGAGTTTTTAGATGACCAATTTAAAAAATGTCAAGTTTAACACTGTCAGTTTCGAATAAATTATTTCAGACGTTTGAAAGGTACTATGACATAACAGCCTAACCTATATTTTTACGATTTAACAGAAGATAATAAAAACGTTTTTAAAAATCAAATTTTCAATGTAAGAAAAAAAAAGAAAAGTGCTTTCAAGATCAGTGTAGAATTGGACCCTGAAAGCTTGTATTGCAAATTCACAGTTAGGCCGTTATAGCATGATAGTAAAAAAATGAGATTATTAAAAAATTATTTTTTCAGGTTTAACCAAAAACAATTGTCAGGTTTTTCCAAAATTCAAAATTCTTTTGAATTTTTTTGAATTTTTGAGCCAAGAATCCCATTTTTAAGAATTTGTGAGTTCGGCAGTCATGGATTGCTTCCCTTTCATTTGTGACAATGAAAGTTTCAAAATGAAAACCACAATTTGGAAGCCAGGAATAAAAATCAAAATACTGCCTCTTTATATAATGACATTATTAATATCTGAAATTCTTTTTAGATTATATGGACTAAATTGAAATCTCTCAAATAATTCAAAATTTTAAGAATATAACTTTTTTTTAAAGATTTTTGATCTTTTTAAACTTTGAAATAAAATTTATTCAGTGGTAAAAACTACTTCTGCCTATTTTGAGACAAAAAATGTTCATTGCATTTAAAAATAATCCTACCAGGCAATTTGTTGCGAAAGTTTTATAATGTGATGAAAAATAGCATAAATCAATCATTGCTTTTTTATAGAAGAATAAAGTTTTTTTGTACTAAAATTACTGTATTCGTTATAAACGTTTATTTCGTCTGTAATCGATCTGTAATTGAATCTTGAATTGTTATTTTTTCAACTTTTTTTTAATTCTTGCAATATATGGATTTTCAATATTTGTCTATCAATTTTTTTCATAACAATGAAAATTATTCACCCATAGATATTTTATTCAAGATACACTACTGACAAATAGAATCGAAACAATAATCGGATGACCTATTGAAAATTAGTAATTTGGTCTTGTGTTTACTGAATTACCACGCGAGAAGGATATGTAAAATAAAGTTCAAATTTTCAAGGAATTTAACATTTCGGACACTACATTTTATTTGAGTCATTAAACAATGAACAATCTGTATGGGTTTATGAAATAATTATTTTTTATGCGAGTATGCAGAAATCTCAAACATGGCTTTTGTGGAAAATTAAATTAATAAATTAATTTTTCTATCTCCTGCCAGAAGTTGAACATGATGTACAAAATTTCTTAAAAATCGGAATTCAATTTTTGATTTTCTCACGTCATAACTTAATAACCACCAGGGCAAATTACTTCAACTAGAGCTTATTCAACGCCAAATGCAATTAGCTTTTCAACAGTTTTGTGGGAATACTTTTATCCCCCTATATTATGGACGGCTCTATCACTTTTTAAAGTCAAGGCTAAGTTTCAATCAGTCATGGGGTTAAGTGGTCCGATACTATTCGTCGGTAGTTCAACTCTGAAATATCGAATCGCAGAAATTATAGTAAAAAAAACAGTTTCCTGTGTATACTAATCTCAGGAATGTATACATAACATTTGTTTATAAAAATTGAGTTATTCAGAAAACTTATTATTTAAGTTCTCTTAGTGCTAAGATTGATTGTTAGAACTTGTACTTGGGTTGGTGGCGTGTCGATTTCTAATTATGTGGTATATCACTCTCTCATCTGGTTCCAGTTTTCTAATGCCCCCAGGAGCTCCGTTAGTACCATAGACTATACGAAGTTGGTACTTCACCTCTTCTTCAGGCTTATGAACCTTCACTATTTGACCCACAGCATGATAACGCAGATTTAAGAGACCAGCAAATTCTTCTGGTTCAACCCGTGGTGCTGTAGAAAATAATATATCGATTTTTATTATAGGACTAGAAACAAGCAGGCGCACCACGTGCGCAATTTTTGTTATGGTCTTTCGGAATTTTTAGGTTAAAATATCAAATCAATATTATTACGAAGTGTTTGTATTTCATAGTACCTACTATTGGAAATAAAAGAAAAACGAGAATTATTTCTTGGATAATTGATCAAAATTGAAACCCTAACTTCGGAATTGTTATATATTATATAATATGTCTACACGATACATATACAATCAACCCGTTATATTGGTAAAAAATTTAAATTTCAGATGAAGAACAATTATCCTAATAATAAATTATATAATCATAAATATTTCAATTGTTAATGACCAGTTATCTATTATCAGGCTGATATACGAGTATGATGTGCTATCAGTATTAGTTACCCTGGCGGAAGTTTCGGATAGAAATTAGTTCCGAATCATTCCGAATTATTCCAAAATCTGTATCCAAACCAACGCCAATGAATCCGGACATAATTCTCAATCCAAATGAATCCGAATCAGTCCGAACTCGGATTGATATATGCTGAATTTTCAACCCAAATTAATCCGAATGAATCCCAGTTCTAATTGAATTGGAATCTTTCGGATTGAAAATCAGTTTAGGACTTATTTCGGATTGGTTGTAATGGACTCGGATTGGTTTGGATACAGATTTCGAAATAATTCGGAATGAATTCCTATCAAAAGCTTTCGCGAGGGCATTTTTGCTCCCTTCATTAAAGTTTTTACTAAGCTTCGACCTCATGCTGAAATAATGAACGTATATTTGTCAGTCACAGTAAACATCAAAGGGAGACAAATGGTTGTGGGTAATCATTATTTTTGTTTTACCAGGGCAATACATGTATTATAAAATGCATACAGTTCTCTGAACACATTCTTTTCTGTTTCCCTTCTCAAGAAATGTTGAATAAATCTTCGGAACGATTTTGTGATGCCATAGATTTAAGTTCGAAAAAGCACGATTTGCCTCATTCAGTACTAATGATGGCATTAGATTTCGATAGCTCATTAAGCCAGAAAAATATACATCAAAAGCATGAAAATTGCGAAATTTGCTTGATATGAAAATTTCCATATTAAACCGACCACTTTCTTCTGTATTAGATCCGACCAACAAGATGATAAAATATTCACTTGTTCTCGAATTATAATGAAAAAAGTGGACGCGTGCCCAAGACGAAAATCGATTCGTTGAGCGGCGGTGGTCGAATGTCGAATTTATATCTTTATAAATCAACTTTGATTATACAGATTATGCACACAATTTTAGATTACATAAACTTAAAGTAAATAATCTATTCATTTTACCTAACAACAACAAAATTCAATCTTTATGTTGTTTAATATTGTAAGATAAATTACTCAGTTAACAACATAAATTGCAGTGAAAAATTATTTTTATGACACATGCATGATTTCAGCCCTTTTCCACGCCTATGAAGCGGGGTTAAAGCTCTACTTTTTACTCCCTAGGGACTAAAAAGTAACGTCAGTGATGAATAATAAAAATTATGCATCTATGAGCTCGCATTTTATGATTATCAGCCCACTCACCGTAAAAATTGTGAGGAAATTTCAGTTGCAGAAAATAGAATTTTGCGGCTATTTATGGAAAGTTACCATATATACCTGTAAAATTACCATAAATTATCCGAAATTGACGAAAATTTTTGAAAATGAATTTTGGGTTATCCATGGTAAGTTACCATATATAACTGTAAAATTACCATAAATGACCGAAATTTTTTATAAATTTCCGGAAATTTATTGAAATTCTTAAAAATGAATATAGGGTTATCCTAAATTCATATTTACCTTGAAATTAACATAAATGGCCAGAAATTACCATAAATTTCCGCAAATTTATAGATATTTTTAAATTGAATGTTGGGCAATTTATGGTAGGTTACCATAAATCACCTCTAAGTAGGTAAGTATACCATTAAGCCATTTCCCTTTCAGGGTAGGCGTGACACTACCCGATTTGGGTATTGTCTCTAGGTGCATAGAAACCTATAAAATTACCATAAATAAGGTTAACATTAATTCCATGCTTCATTATACAAAATCTAATATGGACTGAAATCATGATAGAATTTCGAGAAATGTCTGAAATCATCCATTTGTTATAATAAATATCGCATGCGCCAAGGGGTAGAGGCACTTTTTCTCCCCCTAGGTGCATAATATACTATTTTTTTTAACATTTTATAAATTTTTACTTTACATTTTTCTGAAAATTTGAATTATTATTAACCGTTAAAACTAATTTCTGACAAAGTTATTGGGTTGACCAAGAATTGAATTTTTGAGAACGGTAGAAATCACTGAACGGTAGAGAAAAAAAACAAGATATACGGCTCAATTTCTCTGTTTATTAAATATTTGAAATCATATATGAAAAAAATGTCAGCTTAAAACAGTCAAATCGTGCAAAAAAATGGCACAAGATGGCATAAATAGAAGTATGTTCCTCGAAAAACAGTTTTTCTTAAACAAATACTCAAGAAAGTCAATGTGTGTAATAAAATTTCACAAAACGAGTTGGAATGAGAGGAATATGTTTCTGAATAATATTGTAAAACAGCTCATTAGAGACAGATATATGACAATTGAGAAAAGAGGGAGAAAGGAAAGAAAGGGAAAATCAAAACCACCTCGCTCTCATCTCTTTATTATTTATCCGCTTTTTCATACTACTCGGATCCAACATGTTTCCAGGCCTTTTAGGCGTCCTCATCAGGGAAATTCTAATCAAAAACTACGAGGGTCATCCCAAGAGTAAGTTTTCCTATTTTGCGGAAAGTCTAAAGATTTTTGTTTGGATCTAGTGGTAACACTGTAAGAATTGCAGGTCTCCAGATTGCATTGTTTATAACCTATTCATTTGTGAACATGGCTCGGGTCCGATTGTGAAGTGAGTTCTGTAATCAAATTCTGACGTAGGAAGGTGTAACCGCCGGTGAAATTTATCGAAAAATTGCTGCTGCTTATGGTGAAAGTGTCATGAGTGTTCAAATGGTGCGAAAATGTCAAAAATCTTCTCAGAAGGACTTGTTTCTGTCCACGATGAACCCCGTAGCGGGCGCCCGTCGGAATCAAGTCACGAAGACGCAGTTCTGGCCGTACGCAGCATTTTGGATAAAGACAGCGTCGTACCCTTGACCAAATCGTTGAATCAGTTTATTCCAAGTTTGAATTGAGTCGTTCTGCAGTTCCTCGAATTTTTCAAGATGAGCTGAACTTGAGAAAGGTCTGTGCGAGGTGGGTCTTAAGTCTTTCGTCTGATGAGCACTAACAAAACCGTTTGTACGCTGCAAACCGCTTTTTTAAGATGTTTGAGGATGAACAAGATGAAATTTATCGTCGAATCGTGACTATTTCCGGCGATGAAAACCTTTTTGGGTGGAAAACGGTTCTCTAATGATGATGAAGTCAAGAGCGCCGTTGACGATCGGATGTGCAATTTGGACCCCCAGTGGTATGCAATGGGTTTGAAGAAGCTCTCATTCCGCTTCACGAATTGCCAGAAAAGATTCAGTAACTACGTTGAACAATAGTTTAGGTCCGTAGCTTTCCAAACATGTAATTTTTTTTCGAATACATAATTTTTTCGATTTTTTCGAAAATGACGTACTTTGTGTCGACTTAGCCCCACGCGTCAACTTTGTATATTGGTATCCGAAAAACTTTGAAAATCGTAGGGAAATCAAAACAAAAAAGCAAGTATCCGCTTAGCCCCACTGTCGTCTCAGCCCCACATTTAAAAAATATATATATTTCTATATTTATCAGTCAATAAATAATCAATCAGTTTACAACATAAAAAACTTTAAACAATTATTGCCATTTGAACATTCAAATCATTTTTACTTTATTTTTTCTAACCTGAAATTTGATCAATTACATAAGTTTAAAATAAGTAATAAATTTTTATTTAATATTTGTTTTAAATTCGTAATTTGATTTCGGAAAATTTGAATTAATAATAAACTTTTGAATTCATTCAAGGAATAACTAGAACATGTGTACATATAGTTTTGAAAATTTAATTCAGGTACTCATTTGCTTCATGCAATAAGTCGATTTTTTCTAACAGCATTTTGCAAGAATTACCTGCGAACGCTGGACTCCCATGTACAAACTCGCGAGTAACATTACACATCCTAGCCCATTGGACACTCTCATCTTCGAATTCCATCAGCATGTGTTTATACATTTGATTCACAACCCTGAGCATCAGATGTAGTTCTGGTGGTGGAATTATTTCTAATATTCCTGTGTTAGCGTTTTCTGATGAAATTATAGGAGTATTTGTACAATTTTTATATACTTATTCGCAGGTGATGTTTTACTTCCACTGTCTTGCAACGCAAAAAAATTTTCCTTACACTTCCAACAGTTCTGTATTCCCCACACGCGTTTAATTCATCTTTTGATGCAGTACACCATGTGCAAGGAAAACTGCTTGCGTGTGACATGATGCCCGTTAATAGGTTGGCAAGTATTAAATCAGTTAATATTGTCCCTTTTAAATCCTTCAATTTTAAGAGTGACCACATTAATAAAACGTTTTCATATTTCTCTTGTGTATGTGCCACTATCCCAAACAGTAGTAATTTCTTGACGCCAGAATGCTTAACCTTTTTTGCGACAACGTCTTCGGTATACATCTGTCGACCTACATTTGCAAGTTCTGATTCATCCAAAGATTGCATCGAAACGCAAACTTTCAAAAAATCTTCGCCACTATCTATTTCGAATTTCAAATGCATTTCATCAACTTCCCTTTTTTCTTCAACAAACTAAAATAATCCTTTTACATAATTGCAAAACACTAAAGTTTCTGCAGTAGTTGCAGTATCGTTATTTTTAGTGTTAATCACATTACACTCTTTCATACTGAATTACAAATCAAGAGAATGATTCAAAGTTTATAATTTTTGTTTTAGATCTGGTTGAAATAATTTTCTGTCATTCGTAGCGACGCGAAGAGCTGCTGTAATATCATGTACTTTATTCGTTGAAAGCCCATAACTTGCTCCAATTTTTAAGACATCTTCAGCAGAAACACGCTTCCGTTTTTTTGCTTTCTGATTGCTGTACAGTCAAAGAAATTTTCAAAGGATTTTCATGCTTTTGAGATAAAGCGATTACAGTATTTCTATCTGATTATATTTCTTCAATGTTTGTCGCTTTTTCATTTGAAATCACTTTAATCAAATGACACACCAAGTGTTCTTTTTCTTTTAGGGGTATATCGTTTATAATATGATCTTTTAAAATTTCGTAATGCTTCGGTGTAGAAAAAAAATGTGATCCTTGTTCTAGATATGTTTACATTAGGTAAGAGACTCCATCAATGTTTATATTCACGTGTTATTGTATGTTGTTGTTGTGTTAACACAGGCATGTATGATGATAGGTATATTTTAAGACGTACTTTGACGTTATTTTAAAAAGTTGAAATTTTAATGTCTTAAGATTCTCTTTTTAATTTTATAATGTTTTTTATCAATAAAGTGCAGAAAAAAATCAATTTATTACATTTTTTTTTAAATTCTATTTTTCACCCTTAAAAAACATATTTCTAAAAAACGGCTCTGGGGATTTGACTCAAATTTTTTTGCACACTATTCCCAAGCCCCTCAATCGAACTCAACAAAAAAATTGCATGTGCTATGATCTTGCATTTAAAGTTGGTTCAGGCACACTGTGAGAGGTTAACAATTTCAGAAGAAACCGCAACGATCTAGCTTTACTATAAAAGAAGATAGTTATAAACAATTTTGAATATTTTCAGAAAGCACAACATTCTACAATTATTTGAAGACAATATTACTAAAAATGATATTAAATTGTTTAGACTATTACTTCTGTGAATTAGAATTATGTATTACGTTGCACCATTTAAAAGTTTGAGAATAAGTTGAGAAATTCGGAAAAACAGCGATATTCGAACTCCATTATAAGTAAAGATTCCAAAAAACAATAAGAAATTATTGAGGATTCGATTCAAGTTTCCGTTTTTATATTAGCAGGGTTTATAGAGCACATTGTAAACTACCTGGAAAAAAATTGAAAGAAAATCAAAAATGAATTCTTTTCAAAATTGAGTTGAAACATTTGTCTGTGAAAAATCCTAAAATTCATTAGAATTTTTAATATTTTTTTTAAGCTGCGTCTTTCTATGTATAATTGAAAAAATGTTATTGATTTTTTTGCCATTTAAAAAAAAATACAAATTGTTCGTGATACATAAGATACTACTTAAAATTGATAATACGATATTTATATGAATTATTCAAGAAATTTATTATTATTTTCAGCAGTTTTAATATAGAATAGAGTTCGAAAGTCGCGGTTGTTCCAAATTTTTGATAATTTTCAATTCAAAATCAAGATTATACACTTGAACTATCTTGTGCCGTGCATTATATAGCATGCCTCGATTATTATATACTTTGCGTGTAACATATACACACAGAGAGCTATGACTAATTAAATTGACCTATAGTATAAGCCCCATTAATTGGATTTGTTACAAATTACATGTCATTATGAAGTTGCATATTTTTTATAATTTTTCTCCATTTCCCAATGAAATAAAAAAAAAAGAGTGAAAGTAAGACAGAAAATCTTGCAGAAGGCGATCACCGGTTAGAATATGTACTTTTCAAGTTGAAATTCGAAACTTGTTTCTAAGGATTCCAGGGGCAAATGCTGTTCAGCGAGAACAATTGAATGGCGCTTAAGATATAAAATTTGAATTTTTGTCTAAATCCCGACAATTTTCTGCTAATTCGAAAGAATTATAATATACTAACTTGGACGTCTAGTTCCTCGAACTCGACCTTGTGGATTTCGACGGGAAGTCGCCATTCCGGATTGGAGTGGATCATAATATCGTGCTGTATGCTCCTGCTCGCTTCCAGTTCGAATTGAACGTAGCTGCCACCCATGCGTTCCATCTGTAAGATATAATATAGGGATTTTTCTCAACGAAGTTTTTCAACGAACCATAAAAATTTTCTATTGGTCCAAAATAAATATAGCCCAACTGTAATCACAAAGTCAGTTGTTATTGGCAAAACTAAGGGTCCAAATTTGGATATTTTGAGATTCCACGATTCGCATTTTGTCCGTGAATCCTCTGTAATGCCCGAAACATCCTAGCCTGGTCTTCTTGTCAGGTTCGTCATGGCCGTGGTGTAACTGTAGCAGTAAAATGTAATATAGGGATTTTTATTACAGAGCTTTTTCCACAAACCCAAAAATTTGCTATTGGTCCAAACTGAAGATAGCTCTAATGTAATGCCGAAGTCAGTTCAAATTAACCGATGTACAACTTCTTGTTGAAGGAAATGTAATTTGAGAATATGGATACCGTGATTATGTATTTTTAGATTATTATGTTAGTTTGACTTCTTATTGCTTAGTGACTTTGCGACGTAATTGCAGATGATTGAAGGTTTACGGCTGTGATTGTTAATTTCGTATAGCGCGAAATTTGAAAGTGGTTTGTTATATATATATATATATATATATATATATATATATATGTGTGTGTGTGTGTGTGTGTGTGTGTGTGCGACGCGATCTGAAGAAAGACCCCTAAGCGGCCAAAAATCGATTTTCTGATTTTTAATGTTTTACGTAGATTCGAACTTGCTCTTTAAGATGGCATAGTTAAAAAGATTCCATAATTAATCATTTATTCAGTACAAGCGTATAAACATTGTCGTTCTATGTCGTTCTATCGGCCCGTCACCACTTCTCCTGCTTCTTCTCTAAAACTTACGTTTGGCCGCTTAGGGGTCTTTCTTCAGATCGTGTCACACACACATATATATATATAGGTGGTTCCAGTCTGCGAAGAATTCAATACGATGATCCGGCAAAAGTCTCGTGCACCAGAGGACACGGAGCGACCCAAGGACGACCGCCTTCTGCATTTCCCCGCAAGTGTCTCAGCATTTTGTTGACACACAGGGATGCTTTTCAGGCTATTAACCAGTGAAAGTTTGGCACCTAAAAGAGCGCCGATGATTAAGCCGATTAGCTTAACAGAATATTCCGGGTATAACCGTCGCAACTCCCTTATAAGTTCTTTATACCTATCTTTCTTTTCTTTCTCCTTGGCTGTGACGTTCTTGTCAGCTGGTGCCGAAAATTCGATAACGAACGTGGTTCGTTTCTCGAAGTCAAGGAGAACTATGTCAGGCACTTCTCATTTTCGACAATTGACTCTATTTCCCTAGGAGCGTTTAGCGGAGCGGTATTTGGGCTAATTCCGTAAGAGTGACAGAGATGGTAATAAAACACTCTTAGTGCCGAATTTGTGCCTTTGGATGTAGGTCGTTCCCACATGAGTTGGACAACTAGATAGCATGTGTCCTAGATGCTCGGGGCGTGCATGACACGCTCTGTAGCTATCATCGGGAATATCTTGGCTCAAAATGTGGCGACAGTATGCTAGTGTGAAAGAATACGTTAGCTCATACAACATCGACTGATCCTCCACATTTCTGTGGAAGATGCCGTGCATCCTCTTGTCGAGGGGCTGTTCGCGGAAGTTTTTCTCCTGTGCACTATATGTGCTGTACCCAGAATAATCCTGTTGTGAAGACATTGAAGATTCAGTATTCGGCGACCACCTAGGCAACGTGAGATGTAAAGTCGCGGAACAGAAGACTTAAGGTGCATGCTTTTGTTCATGTGCAAAACCTTTCGCGTCCCGATATCAAGGGATCTGAGCTCGTCCTTCGTCCATGGAACCACTTGAAATGAATAGAGTACTACCGGGACGGCAAGCATGTTCGTTGCAGATACTTTGTTCTTCGCTGACAGTTCGGAAGACCAAATCTGCCGGATGAGACGTTTGTATCTGCTTCGGAGAGTATCCTTTATAGATGTCACGTCCTGAATGCAGCTCTGTGGCACGCCCAGGTATGTATAGATCTCTCCAGCGCTACGGTGTCGCATAGCGCTTCTGTCGACGAGGTCAGGGTCTTCGGGGATATCATTAAGTTTTCCTTTCTTTAAATTAACCTTGGCGCATTTCTCTAACCCGTATTCCATTCCAATCTCTTGAGTGCACTCTTTGACAATTTTCAGAACTAGATTTAGTTTCTCTTGATTCCTAGCATAGATCTTGAGATCATCCATGTAAAATACATGAGTGACCTTATGCTTTCGATCTCCAGGTTTGCCACAGAGGTACCCTTCGGAATGGCGAAGTGCGAGAGACAGTGGCAATAATGTGAGGCAAAAGAGAAAAGTTCTCATGGTGTCGCCCTGAAACACACCTCTCTGAAAGGTGACACTGATAGTGAATCTGGTTTTCAAAAGCGGCATTAATCTCTCTATGCACCTCACGATGTGTGGATGAACCTTTAAGCTTTCCAACAGACATATGATAAGTCTATGGGAGGTTGAATCGAAAGCTTTCCGGTAATCAATCCAGGCCATCGATAGGAATCGCTGATAGGATGCTGCGTCTTGACAAACACATCTATCGATGAGCAGGTTCTCCCGACATCCTGCTACGCCTTCCTTTGAGCCACGTTGTTCATACATCGCTCTTCACACGGACTCAATCCTTTGAACAATCCTGTTCTTTAGGACAGCTGTAAAGATCTTATACAGTCTGTTCAAACAAGTTATTGGCCTGTAACTCTCTGGTTCGGACAAGTCGCCCTTTTCGGTAAGAGTATAGTGCGTCCTAACACCAGCCGCTGCTGCTGCACCAGCCAAATGTTGGTGTGTAAAAGTAAACTTCTTTCAGCAGAAGTTCTTGATACCATCTGGACCTGTAGCAGAAAAGTTTTTCGTGCCCCTGAGTGCTTTTTTCATAGTGTAGTGATTTATGGACATTCATCCTCAGATGTTATGAGGTTGTCGCAAAACTCCTTGAAGCGGATGATATTATCAGTATCTTCTTTCAGCTTTAGTGTTTTCGGGATCTTGTATACCTGTCTTCAAAAAGTCTCTACCTCCTTGGGCTTTGGTGGATTTTTTACAGAAACAGGGAGATCGCTAAAGAGGCGCGATAGGTCAGCGAGTAACTGCTGATTCTTCCTGATCCATCTCTCCCTCTTCTGTATTTTCCTCCGTGCGTAAGGTAACACCAGCCTTTTGTCAAAAATATGCTGCTTGATTGTCAGCAGATTTGACTTGTTCAGTATGTGATAGTAGATCCTCCATTTTTGGGCGAACTTTCGAACCCTTTCCGTGAACGGTCTACCAGATATTATGCAGCTAATCACACATTGAACACGGTGAGCATTCTGTCTTGCCTATCCAATCTTCTTTTTCATTTGATGCAAGCGTCTTCTGGTCTTTAGCTCCATCGTCGGTTTGAACCTTCGATTCGAATCAGACAAAGCTCTCGCAGCACCATAAACTGAGCAATTGATGGTCCAGAGGCCGGACTCCTCCTGGATATACTCACAACGGGAGGTATCCATTTCAGCCAGATCTTGGAGCTTAGCAGGAACCTGCATGTCAATATTCCTCCTTGTACTGAAATCGCTATCATCTCTCATAAATTGTCTGCTTTCTGCGGTTGGCCTTAATGTCGCTTCCTCATCTTCGTCTGCAGCTTTTTCAAGCAGCGTTTGGGGAAGTGCGCCGCGTACATATACATTTTTCAAGAGGTAGGAACGTTAATTTCGCAATGACAGAATCGAATCGTGCTGAAGCTCTGGGTGTTTCTGGCACCACAGTCGTCCTTGAGTTGAGTCGTCCACTCAATGTAGACGTTTCTTCGGTTCAAGAACAAACCCATAGATTCCCACAAATTTCTATGCATTATCCTAAATTTCTGAAATTTACAGAAATTTATTATTTAAAAAAGGGATTTTTTAGGTTTCTTTCAAAAACAAGGAAAGCTGCAACATTCTTGTCCAGGAAAAAGAGATGCTCAATTAATTTTCCTATAAGAATGTGTATTTTTTAATTTAAAATTCGAATCTTGTTTCAAGGGTCTCCAGGGGTCAACGCCGTTCAACAAGATCAATAACTTATTGGTGGTTAAGAAATAAAATTTGCATTTTTTGCTGAATATCGAAAATTATTTGCTAGTTCGAAATCATTATAGTATACTAACGTGCAATTCTACTATTTGAAGCACCACTTCTAGAGCTTGCAGCCTGATCCTGGAAATATTCCGGCCCATGCGCCACGTTGGATCCGAAAATTGGATGAGGACCGAACCCTTGTACAAATGGATGCTGCCTACCATAAGTTCCATCTGCAAGACATAATATAGGGATTTTTATCAAAGAATTTTCTCAACAAATGCCAAAAATTAGAAATCGGCGACCCCAAAAGCCCCCACACACTACATGGAGAAAAAGGTACAAGTATGGACAACATGCCATTTCAGACGATTTTAAAGTAATTAATGGCAACGGCCATACCACGCTGGAAACACCAGTTCCCGTTAGATCACTGAAGTTAAGCAGTGTTGGGCGCGGTTAGTACTTGGATGGGTGACCGTCTGATACTACTGCGTTGCTGTTGGCAGTCGTGGGTGTGGTGAGCCCACACTTGTAGTTATTTACTACAAGTAACTATCCACCTAGAAACACTACCCGAATCGGGTAGTGTCACGCTTACCCCTTGAGGCTCGCCGAAACGGAAATAGCTTAATGGTATATATATATATATATATATATATATATAATGATGGTGTAAATTTGGTTGATATACTGATCGTAATTTCATATAGCTATCTAGCTTTCGCTCCATGACATGGAGCCTCCTCTAAATAAAGTCACTGAAACAAGATTCTATATGAATACTTTCAACACCTTCAATATAAAAGTGGTATTTACATATGAAATGGATCCGTTTAAATATTTCTCTAAGAATAAAGATAGCACACCTTTCAATTTAAGAACGCACGTTATTTATAATATACCTTGCGAATGTAAAAAAATTTATGTAGGACAAACAAAAAGATATATTATGTCTAGAATTAAAGAACATTCAAACGATTGTAAAAAAGACGATAGAGGTAAAGCGTTAGTTGCACATTCACATAAATATGCTATAATTTTGATTTTTCAAAAACTAAGATTCTTAGCTATGAAACTAATAAAAGAAGGAGAAATTTCCAAGAAATGTTCCATATTGTGAAAAACACTAACTCAGTCAACAAAAGATCAGATATAGAACACATTAGTAAAATTTATCTAAGTCTTATTTTATTAACCAACAAATTTTAAACAATATCTTATTAATATACACATATTTTGACTTTCCGACAAATGTATGAATTTCAAATATTCCCACCAAACGCCATTTTGATCATGTTCCTTTCACTCAATTCATGTATACTACCCTTTATAATTTTATATAATACATAATATTTCTCCACATTGGTTGCATATTCTACGGTTTACTCCATATTGAAAAACTGCCAATTCTCCCTCGACCTTTATAGGAGAATCGTAAAAATGGAGCAAATTTCTAAGTTTATAATGTAATCGCTTTTTTTTTAATTTCTGGAGAGGATAAACTCTTAAATTATTAAATAATCCTTTTTTAATCATCTGTACAAGAAAATGATCTTAATATTTATTACATATATGTACTCCATATTTAAAAAATTCTGACTTCGTAATATGGGAAGCTATTTTTGATTATCAAATTATCTTGAGATAATTGATATCATTTTAAAAACTTAGGCATTTATAAAAAACCGAGTGTAATTTATTATAGAGTAAAGGAAATGTAGACGATCCTGAGGAGACTCCATGTCATGGAGCGAAAGCTAGATAGCTGTATAAAATTACGATCAGTATATGAACAAAATTTACACCATCATTAATAATTTTTACCCTGATCAACAACACAAACATCATTCTGGAGATTTTAAAGTAAGTTCAGTTAAATGTATTGATTTTCTGTAGACTTTACCCAACTCCCAGTAAAATGTACAAGTGTATAAATGGAAAACGCCGAGCCCAGTAGATTTTACTAGAAGCTAGGTGAAATTCACAGAAAATCAGTAGATTTAACTGAAGTTCTTTTAAATATACTGAAAATTCATGTCTGAATTTGTATTGGTCGTGTTTTAAATAATACGAATACTTTTTCTTCATGCAAGTATCAGAAATCGTGTGCAAATTTAACAATTATTGCTATTATATTACACGCACCATTTGAATTTTCAAGTTTTGACAACAATTTCGGAATGAGCGACTCCACAAACCTCCTTGTACCAACTTTTATGCAGCTGTGACAAAAAATTGACTTTTTGCTACTCTTATTGGATTTTAGCACACTGGGCGCCCACTAGCAGTGCTCCGGTTGGGTGCTCTGTCTTTAAAGAAGATATGCCTCGATCGAAATAGTAAGTATACCATTAAGCCATCTCCCTTTAAGGGTAGGCGTGACACTACCCGATTCGGGTAGTGTTTCTAGGTGGATAGTTTCTTGTAGTAAATAACTACTACAAGTGTGGGCTCACCACACCCACGGTGGGCCAACAGCACGCAGTATTCTCGAATGGTGACCCATCCAAGTACTAACCGCGCCCAACGCTGCTTAACTTTAGTGATCTGACGAGAACTTGTTTTTTCAGCGTGGTATCGTGGTATCGAAGAAACGCCTACGAGAAATTTTGGACGCGCACTGCATTTTTCGCAACCGCTCTACTGAAAGTTGAAAGCTGGAGGGCCAACAAACCTGAATATGTCAGAGAAAGACATATATGGAGTATTCGAGCACAATTCATACGCCCAGCAGAACGGTTATCGATGTTATCAAAAGTCACCGGCAAATTACCATAAAAATCTCAAATTTTAAATATTTCCATAAATTAAAATTAAAACATTAAAACTAACTAACTACGTCCATGATCACTGTTTTGACCAGAGATGCTCATTTCCTGAATTTGATCTTGCAAGTGGTGCAAAAGAAAAACGTGACCCATGTTTAAGTCTGGATCTTCTCTACCCGCACCTCTACAATGTAATATATAAATTTTTATTAGAGAATTCTTTCAAGGAACCCTAAAACTTTTCTATTGATCCAAAATAAAGATAGCCCAAACAAGTTATCCAATGGGGTCTCCTTTATCTCCAATCATATCTAATATCGTATTAGAAGACTTAGAATCTAGAGCCTTATCACTTTTAAATTTCAAGCCGCTGCTTTTACAAACGTTTTGTAGATGATGCGTTTGCCATCATTCCTACTACAAAAATTCAGGAATTTGTCGATGTGTTCAACAGTATTGATGAGTCTGTTCGATTGACTTATGATATTGTGGTAAACAAAACTCTAGAATACCTAGATTTGTCAATGAATGGCGATTTAATACGTATATCTTCAAAATTCAAGAGTTTCAAATTGCAAATAGTTAAAATTGAAGACTTGTCCATTGTAAGTCTTAAAAATCTAACAATAAAAAAAAATGTTAGAAATTATCTATCTTCAAAATATTATTCTTGAAAATTCAATAATTTGCAGTTTCAAAATTTAAACATTCAAGAATTTTCAATCGTTACTCTTCAAATTTGTTTGAGCTTTGAATTGTGAATCTTTGAAATTTAATTTACAAAATTTACAATTTAAAAATTATGTTAATATAGAGTTTTGCAACTGAAAATTCTTTCATTTTGAGGATTTACATATGACATTTTATCAACTTGAACGATTTAAAATTAGAATATCTTGACTTTTGCTCTTCAAAATCATCACAATTTATGAATTGTTATTCATACATCTATCAAAATTAAAGTGTTTTCAGTTGTAAATCTTCAAAATTAAAAAGCTTCGAAGTGCCAATCGTTAAAATTGAAGAATTTTCCATTGTGAGCCTTGAAAATTAAACTATTCTAAAAAAATCTTTCAAATCACAAACTTTTGAAATATACCATTAAGCCATTTCCCTTTCGGCGAGCCTCTAGGGGTAAGCGTGACACTACCCGCTTCGGGTAGTGTTTCTAGGTGGATAGTTTCTTGTAGTAAATAACTACAAGTGTGGGCTCACCACACCCACGACCGCCAACAGCAACGCAGTAGTATCAGACGGTCACCCATCTAAGTACTAACCGCGCCCAACACTGCTTAACTTCAGTGATCTAACGGGAACTGGTGTTTCCAGCGTGGTATGGCCGTTGCATATAATTTAAGAAAACTGAATAATTTGTAATTCCATATTTTCAAAATTCAAAAATTGTCAATTCTAACTCTTCTAAATGGCAACTATTTTGTTTGAAAATTTGTTTTTTCAATTAAAAAATTGTTTTATTTTAGTAGAGATTGCATTTTTCTTGGATAAGAATGCAACTGTTTAGTGGAAAATTCAACAATGTTTTTAAATAGTCATAATTTTGATTGAAAATTCAACTGTTTTGTTGAAAAATTTGTCTTTTCAATTCAAAATGTTCTGTCTTTTTGCGTTGAAAATTCAATTATCTTCGTAGAAAATGTACCGCTTGTTTAAAACTCATATTTTGATGTAGAAAACTTAAACTAATATCTGTTTTGGATAATAATTGAAATATACTAGTTTTTTTCTGAAAATTTGTCTGTCTCATTTAAAAATTCATCTGTTTTAGTAAAAATTCCATCTTTCTTGGATAAAAATGCAACTGTTTGGTTGAAAATCAATCTTCCTTGCTTGAGGATTCAACTATTTTGTTTGAAAATTTTGCTTGAATCACTTTGTTTAGAAATACATTTTTTGTTGAATATTTATATTTTTAGTTGAAAATTCATCTCTTTGGTTGAAGGTTCAACTATTTTGCTGAAAACTGATCTCTTTTAATTAAAAATTCTACAGAATTTCGAATTCGTCCAAATTGAAGAGTATTTAATTATAACAATGTACAATGAAAGCTTGAAAAATTATTTACAGTAATATAACTAATATGTCATATTCCATAATAATTATAATTTCATGACTGAATAATCATTTGTAATAATTTAATTATTTCATATTCTTTTACTATGAACGATGTTCTGTCAAATTTCAGCAAATGATTCAAGAACAATAAAAAAAGTTCAGAAAACACTGTTCTTCCAAATTACAGCAGTCATAGCCTGAGCTATTGAGTATGCATCCAGCACAGCTGTTATTTTAAGTTACCGATGAATCGCTACACATTTTCAAGAACTTCCGTAAACTTCTACAAATTGTCACTCATTTCCACGAATTTCATAAACTTTAAAAAATTTCTAAAATCTACAAAAATTTGTTTTTTAAAAAACGTTATTTTCCGATTTAATTTGAAAAGGAAGGAAGCCACCACAGTTTCGTTTGATCAAAAAGTATGCGCAACTTCCTATAAGAATATGCACTTCTTAAGTTAAAATTGAAAACTTGTTTCAAAGGTCTCCAGGGTCAACGCCGTTCAGCGAGAAAAATTTGTTGGTGGTTAAGAAATAGAATTTGTATTTTTTTCTGAATCTCGAAAATTGTTTGCTAATTCAAAAGAATTATAATATACTAACGTGAATTCATGGAACCTGCAGCATGGTCGTGGTTATATCCCGGAAACACGTGGTTATATCCCGGAAACACTAAGTGATGGTCCAAGCAATAATTACCCTGATCCAATCGCATTTCAACTCGATCGCCGCCACCTCCATCTGTAAGATATAATACAGGGATTTTCATCGAAGAATTTTTTCAACGAACCCCAAAAATTTGAAATCAGCGACCCCAAAACCCAACTCATACTAACCTTCAGATGAACCTGTACAAATTTGAGAATTTTTGCCGTTATATTGGATCTACTATTTGAAGTTGTAACTTTTGACATCAAATTCATAATCAGCGACTCCGAAAATCCCCCTTTTACAAAGTTTTATAGAGCTGCCGCGAGAAATCAATTTTTTGGCACTTTTATTGGTACGCCTCGATGGATGCAATATTCTTTTGAAGATTGGTTTTGAGTAGCTTCTGAATCTAAGCGAAAAAACGCATACGACAGTAGCTGGAGGGCCAAAGGACCTGACGAAGCTTTGGAAAGGCATGCACAAAAATTTCGGGAAAATCGATTAATGAAAAAACTGATCGAAACGTGAAACCAAATATATCTTCACTTTCATCTTGATGCGGCCGACAAATTTTTCTCATCAAAACTTCTTGATTCGACAATTATTACTCAAGATAAGCAATAAAAACTTACAAAAAATTTTCCGATCGAGAATCGATGTTTCATAAAACAAAACCCGCGAATATTCAGCTTCTTGTAGATAATAATGCTTACAATTTTTATGGTGTTTCCTAAATACATAAGCGATGACTACAAGCAAAGCGCTTTGTTCAAAAGAGTAATATGTTTATTGTTGTACCATAATAAATTTGTTCACTAGACGTTGAGAAAGTGTTCCTGAAAATTTGAAATAAATTGGTTGGAAATTGTGGAAATGGCAGTGAGTTGAAGTCAACATACTCTGTCGCTGGAGTGGTCCAGTTATCAGCCTTTGTTACTAACAAGGGGGGTTAGGTTGGTGTCCGGCGCCGATTTTTTTGTTACTTTGCAGGTGAAAAGAGGATCCCAGACTATTAAAAAAAAAGGTGGGCAAACGTTCACATTTAGGGGTTGAAATCACCCCTTCTATATTGTTGAGTCTTTTGGTGTTTTAAAAGGCAACATTGTTTTTTCTTTATTGTTTTTACAAAAAGTTGTTCTAATTGATTGATTAATTTAATAAATTGATTAATTAATAATTGATTACAATATTAGCGTGAGCTGTAAAAACACTTACCCCATAGAGTATCATAATTTAGAAAATCTACCCCTAGAATGCTTCGCCATATGACATCTAGTTTAAGATTTTGGACTTTGTTGCTGCAAACATCTTGTTTTGATATTAAATTATATTAAGAATCATCAGTGTTATTCGAAATAACCCCTAAATTAGGTCTCAGCCACCCCTTTAATATTATCAATGAATAAGAAATATATTTATTAATATAACATTTCTGTACGTAATGGAATAAAATATTTGGTTTGGATGATCAATAATAATATAACAGATTTTTTGTTAACGATGGTACTTGTTCTTATATTAATAAACCCTTGTTATGTAAAAACCACCCCCAAAACACTTTTTATGTTTTGTTTAGCAGGCAATTTTAATGATGATACATATGTATAACAGAACTGTTTAAAGAATTTTTTCAATAGTTTATGTTATATGTATCATCATTAAAATTGCCTGCTAAACAAAACATAAAAAGTTTTTTAGGGGTGGTTTTTACATAACTAAGATTTATTAATATAAGAACAAGTGCCATCGTTAACAAAAAATCAGTTATATTATTATTGATTGTCCAAACCAACTATTTTAATCCATTACTTACAGAAATGTTATATTAATAAATATATTTCTTATTCATTGATAATATTAAATGGGTGGATGACACCTAATTTAGGGGTTATTTCGAATAACACTAATGATTCTTAATAGAATTTAATATCAAAACAAGATGTTTGCAGCAATAAAGACCAAAATCTTAAACTATATGTCATATGGCGAAGCATTCTAGGGGTAGATTTTCTAAATTATGATACTCTATGGGGTTAGTGTTTTGACAACTCACGCTAATATTGTCATCAATTATTAATTAATTTATTTATTAAATTAATTAACCAATTAGAACAATTTTGTGTGAAAACAATAAATAAAAAAACAATGTTACTTTTTAAAGCACCAAAAGACTCAAAAATATAGAAGGGGTGATTTCAACCCCTAAATGTGAACGTTTGCCCAATTTTTTTTTTCATAGTCTGGGATCCGCTTTTCACCTGCAAAGTAACAAAAAACTCGGCGCCGGACACCATCCTAACCCCCCTTGTAAGAACAAAGCAGCAGCAGCAAAACAACGACAAAACGGTCCAACGGCAGAGTGTGTTGATTTCAACTAACTGTCATTTGAACAATTTTCAATCCATTTTTTTTAATTTTCAGCAAAACTCTCCCAAAGTCTAGTGAACAACTTTCTTGCAATAAGTTATTTTATATTTTTTCGATAACCTTACCGCTGGACAAAATTGGCAAAACGTAGTTTTCGTTTGGAACTAATTTGTTATTGAACAAAAATAAACATATATAACTTTTTTTAACAAAATGCGTTGCTTGTAGTGATCGGTCAAGAATTTAGAATGCACCATAGAAATTGTAAGCATTTTCATGATCAAACGGCCGATGAATCGCGAGTTGTATTTTATAAAACGTCGATTTTCGATCGGAAAATTCTGTAAGTTTTCATTGTTTATCTTGAGTAATAAATGTTGAATTACAAAGTATGATGAGGAAAATTGATTTTTGGTGCGTCAAGGTGAATACGATGGTATATCTGGTTTCACGTTTCGACCATTTTTTTCTTCATCGATCGATTTTCCCGAGTGGACAATACTTCTACGCATTTTCTAGTTCATCCGTCATACGTTCAACAGAACGGTTATCGCAGTTATCAAAAGTTACCGGTAAATTACCATACAAACCTCAATTAAAAAAAATGTCCATTAATTTTATTTCATTTATTTTATAAATTTTTATAAATTTTAGAAATTATAGCCTGAGCTACAGCGTATGCGTCCGCAGAACAGTTATTAAAAGTTTCCGGTGATTTACTTCACATTTCCATAAATTTCCGTAAATGCTCATAAAATTCCCACAAATATATATCAAATACCATACATTTCACAGAATTTTGCCAATTCCAATAAATTCCCACAAATTTTATTAATTTTCATACATTTTTAAAATTTGCAGAATTTTTTTTTTTCTTGAACGTGTTTTTAGCGTTTACTTTGAAAACGGGGGAACTTACAACATTTCTGTCCTAAGAAAAAATATGCTCAATCAAATTTTCTATGAGAATATGTACTTATGTAAGTTAAAATTCGAAAGTTTCGAAGGTCTCCAACAGCCAACGCCATTCAGCAACATCAATTTATTGGCGGTTATGAAGTGGAATTGTTTTTCTAAATCATAAAAATTTTTTTTTAAGTTCAAAAAATCAATATATACTTACGTCCAGAGAGGCCTTGTCCGCGAAGGTGATCTCGCCACTGCTGGAATTGTGCAAGGTGAGCTATGTTTATGCTTGGTGTTTCGCTACCCGCCTCTGTACAATATAATATAGAACTTTTTATTAGAGAATTTTTTCAACGAACCAAAAAACTTTTATGTTGATCCAAAATAAAGAAAGCCCAAATATAATTTCAAAGTCAGTTAATATTAGCAAAATCAAAGGTCAAAATTTCGAGGAAATAATAGTTATTTGTGATACAAGGACCCTAAGTCAAACCCATAATAAACGGTCGAATAATTGCGAGTTGTGTTGTATACAACCTCATTGATTTTTGAACGGAAAATGTTCCAAGTTTTTATCCTCCATCATGAGTAACAGTTGTCAAATGAAAACCTTTGATGAGAAAAATTTGCCGACCGAGTCAACTCGTGTACGGATGTATATTTTGTTTTATACGTTTCGATCACTTTTTTCATCGATAGATTTTCCCGAGTGGACAATACTTCTACGCATTTTCAAGCATTTAACGAATTATTGCATCCGTCTCACAGTGGGAGGAAATGCATTTTTTTCATTTAAAAAAGTCTTATAGTCTTCAATTTTGCCCCAATTTGCAATTTTTTTGCAATAAAGTGCACTCAATTTCAAAGAGCACCTTGGTCAGAGATTTTCGCATTTTCCTTTATTTATTTATTACATACGTTTACTCAAAGTATGAGAAATACGAGATTTTTCACAAAATAATGATTTACTCTTCAATAACTGTTTGCATATAATGAGAATCATCTTCAATCGACGCAAGGGTACTTCCAAAACACAAATAATTTGTTTTTCTATAATTCGCGAAAAAGTGCCAGTTTTTCCACCTGTTTTTGGTGCAAAAAGTTACCGATTTTTGCTCGATGACGGGGCGCATGCGCAGTGCCGACCTTTCCGGGCAACAGTGACAAAAATGGACAGATGCAGTGGAAAAAGTAAATGGACAGTGATAAAAGTGAGGCACAGTGGAAAAAGTAAATGTTATTTCGGGTGGGTTCGTGCTGCCTCGGGTGGACTCGTGCATCGTGCGCAGCCAACTTCATTCTATTTTCCGACTGTCGTCCCTAACCTAAAATCAATTTCCTGAAAAGTCTCGAGTTGTGTATTTTGTATGTACTTTTGTCACTTGGCCAAAGCAAAAAAAACACCGTCAGTTTCTCCGAAAATACTGTGCTTCGTTTTTTTCACGAAAAATCGGAAGTTTTGAAGCTCTCAAATTTATGGGCCAACTATTCAATTGTGAGAACCAGCTTATTATTACTGCCATATTATTGCCATGGTTTTGATAATTGCCATTGTCATTGTTGCGTCAATCGACAAAAAATCGCCTTCTTTTTACACAAAAAACAGGTAAACAAAAACTAGCACTTTTTAACAAATTATAGAAAAAGTATCGTGTCCCACACATTGAAAAAGCGACGATTTAAAACGCGTGTGATAGCCACCCTCGCTCCGCTCGGGTAGCTAACTTCACACTCGTTTTAAATCTCTCGCTTTTTCAACTTGTAGCACAATATACTATTATTGTACATTTCAATCATTATAAAAAATTAAATTAACAAACAGATAAATATTGTAATTTTTGTTTAAAAAAATTTTCATAGCTAAAAATGCTTTAAATTATTGGGACGGTGATTGTAAGTCACAATTTCTAAAAACATTAACAATTATAATTGTCATAAACCATTTTTGTGCAAAAATTTAGAATTTGTGGTTTTTTAATTTCGGATTTTCCTCAAAATTTGTCCTTGCTTTGAACGTTTTCTTGATGAAGATTTATCTCATTTAGAGAGATTAAGACAAACTATTTTGGTCATATGTTCAATTTATATGTTTATTTATTTACGTAACTTAAAATAAACTGACGCTTCAACCCGTCTTTGGGTCTTTCTTCAAGTTTCTTCAGTAGTTTTTCGCATGCAGCGTCTAATCAAGGGAGCCTGGTTTTGACGGGAGGCACTTACGAGCTTAACAAAAATCGGTTAATATTAAAAATTTACAATATTGCTTTATGTAACCGAAAATAAGGAACAAACAAGCGTGATCTTTTTCGACGGGAGAAGTTTACGAGCTTTCAGAGAAGTGTGCATTGTTAAAAAATTTACTATCTTGGTTTTTATAAGCGAAAATAAGGAAGTAGCTTTGACAGACATTATCAATCGTCTTTTTCTCAAGTTTTTTCAGCATTTTTTCGTCTGCAGAATCCAATGAAGAGAGCCTAGTTTTGATGAGAGACACTCACAAGCTTAAAAAAAATTGCTTGATATTTAACATTTACAATCTTGCTTTTTGTAACCGAAAATAAGAAACTGGCTTTGATAGACATTTCTAGTCGTCTTTTTCCTAAGTTTTTTCAGTAGTTTTTCGACTGGAGAATCCAAACAAGCGTGTTCTTTTTTGACAGGAGATGTTTACGAGCTTCTAGAAAAGTGTGAATTGTTTAAAATTTACTATCTTGGTTTTTATAAGCGAAAATAAGGAACTAGCTTTGATAGACGTTTTCAACGATTGAAAATGTCTTTCAAAGCCAGTTAGTTCTTTTTGGTTACAAAAACCAAGATTGTAAATTTTAAATACCAAGCAATTTTTTAAGCTCGTGAGTGTCTCCCATCAAAACCAGGCTCTCTTCATAGGATTCTACAGACGAAAAACTACTGAAAAAATTGGGTAAAAGACGATTGTTGATGTCTGTCAAAACTAGTTCCTTATTTTCACTTATAAAACCCAAGATAGTAAATTTCAAACAATTCACACTTTTCTAGAAGCTCGTAAAGATCTCCCGTCAAAAAATAACACGCTCGTTTGGATTCTCCAGTCAAAAAAATACTGAAAATACTTGGGAAAAAGATGATTAAAAATGTCTATCAAAGCCAGTTACTTATTTTCGGTTACATAAAGCAAGTCTCTAAATATAAATCAGTGAAAAATTCACTGATTGAAATAGTAGTTGGACATTTCACTGATTAATCAGTGATTCCGGACTTTTCAGTAATCAATTCAGTAACACCAGAGTAAATCATGTGACATAACCTTTAAGTTTTAAAGTAAAGCGTTGTTGTTATTCTTTTAGTTATGTAGCAAAAATAATTTTTTTGAGAAATAAATTTTTGAATTTTCGGATTGTAAGTGTGCTGAATTTACTGCAGGAAAAATATACTCATATCGTATAAAAAGTACTTACTTGACGGGTGTGTACATGACAGTCGAATCTTGGAAGTAAAGAAATATGTGAGGTTTTTTTTCATTTAGAAGCATCAAATCTTTTCACATTTTTTAATAATTGATCACATTTATGGGTTTTAAGTTTTTACTATAATTATTTCATTGAATCTACTAAAATCTTATTTTATTATTACTGCTAAATTGACGTGCTGCAGTGCTGCCAACTCTCAAAAGTTAAACTTTCACTGAATGAATGAGTAACTTTTCACTGGTTGTCAGTGACCGGATTCTAGCTTTTTGAATCAGTGAGATTTCACTGACAATCAGTGACTTTTCACTGATTCAGATTTAGAGAGAAGATTGTAAATTTTAAATACTTAACAATTTTTTTGAAGCTCATAAGTGCCTCTCGTCAAAACCAGGCTCCCTTGATTGGACTCTGCATACGAAAAACTACTGAAAAAACTTGAGAAGAAGACGGTTGATCATGTATGTCAAAGCTAATTCCGTATTTTCGCTTATAAAATCCAAGATAGAAAATTTTAAACAGTTCACACTTTTCTAAAAGGGCGTGAACTTCTTCCGTCAAAAAAGAACACGCTTTTTTGAAGTCTCCAGTCGAAAAAATACTGCAAAAACTTGGAGAAAAGACGATTGAAAATGTCTATCAAAGCCAGTTCCTTATTTTCGGTTATAAAAAGCAAGACTGAATGTTTTTAAATTCTAAAGAATTGAATGTTTGTTCTCATTGCTTCAAAGTTTTTAAAATTTTGGAAAGAATTAGAAATAGTGCTATGGTTTCAGTAGAACCCTGAAGGATTCACAGGAATTCGTAGAATTTATGAGCCTTTCAATTACAAATAATTCAATATGTATTATCGTAGCTTGAAAAGTATTCAAACATCTTTTGATTAATTCAAAAGTATTGAATGTATTTCTACAGAATTTGATAGAATCATGTGTAATTCAAATAAAGGGTACATCTTCCTTCAGTCGTACCTACGCCGACTCCCTAACTTGACTAATTGAGAAATAATTAGGAATAGTGCTTTGATTTTATTAGAATTCAGAACAATTCTGAACAATTTATAGGATTTATGAGTCTTTCTACATATTCTAAACTACTGATTGCGTATTTTCATAGCATGAAAAGTATTTACAATTCTTTAAATTAATTCTAAAGTGTTGGAAGGTATTCTAAAGAATTCGTGACAACTTTCCGGAATTCAAAATACGAGTATATCTCCATTCACTGGTAGCTATAGGCCGTTGACTTAACTTGACTTATTGGGTAAGACTTACGAAATTTGCGATGGATTTAGTACAATCCAGCGAATTCAGAGGAATTTGGAGAATTTAAGAATCTTTAAATTTCAAATAATTTAATCTGTATTCTCATAGGTTGAAAAGTATTAAAAACTCTTTAAATTAATAAAAAAAAACATTTTGAAGAGAATTCTACAAAATTCGTGAGAATTCTAAGGGTATCAATTAACAAGTACATATTAATTCACTGCTAGCTTAGCAGTCGACTAACTAGACTAATTGTAAAAGAATTAGAAACACTGCAATGATTGTATAGAAATTCGGAGAATTCGGAAGAATTTATAGTATTTAAAAGGTTGTGTATGCAAAGCCGGTACCATCTTGCTAGTCGATGTCGCAGACTAAAAAAAATTAGAAAAGATTCGTGGTAGAACTGAACTTATTTTTGTGATTAATTCCAGAAGACGAATCAGAAAGATGCAGGGATCGAGCTTTGACCAACATTATTTCTGTGACCAGACACAGGGTTGCCTTCCCGCCCCCAAGAAGTGTTGGAAAGGGCTAGGGGTTTGACCAACATTATTTCTGCGACCAGTTACAAGGGTGCCATCCAGCCGCCACATGCTGTTGGAAGGGGTGAATTTCGTGAATTGCTTGAATTTCCTTAATTCCCTGAATTCCGTGAATTCTGTGAATTACAATTTCTTAATGGTATACTACATAATTGTTAATTGCCAACGGCCATACCACGCTGAAAAAACCAGTTCTCGTCCGATCACTGAAGTTAAGCAGCGTTGGACATGGGTAGTACTTGGATGGGTGACCATTCGAGAATACTGCGTGCTGTTGGCCCGTCGTGGGTGTGGTGAGCCCACACTGGTAGTAGTTATTTACTACAAGAAACTATCCACCTAGAAACACTACCCGAATTGGGTAGTGTCACGCCTACCCTGAAAGGGAAATGTCTTAATGGTATACATTAATGGTACCGGCAGTGTGAGTTCCACGAATTATTTGAGTTTCGTGAATTCCGAGAATTCTTAGAATTCCGTAAATTCCCTGAATTCCGTGAATTTCATCAACTCCGTTAATTCCGTGAATTCCATAAATTCCATGAATTCCTTGAATTTCGTGAGCTCCTTGAATTTCTTGAATTTCATGCACAGTTCAAAAACCGGTAAAAAAAATTGTCGGTACCGGTATTTTTTTTACCTGTACCAAAAATGTTTTTTACTGGTACCGACAGTCTGAATTCCACGACTGCTTTGAAGTTCGTGAATTCCATGAATTCCGTGAATTTCATGAATTTCGTGCACTCCGTGAATTCCATAAATTACATGAATTCCGTGGAATTCCATGAATTCCGTGAATTCCACGAATTCCGTGAATTAACTCTAATATTATATTAATATTATATATAATAATATATAGTATATACTAATATTAATGTGTATTCAAAAAATATTAATAAATTAGAGGATGTATATATCAACAAAAAGATCCACAGTCAATAGAAAATGTATCGGGTGTTCTTCACCTCATAAAATGCGAAGGTTGTTCAAAGATTTACGTAGGTGAAACTAACAGAAGACTGAAAGCGCGAATAGCTGAACACGAAAGGGATTGCAGAACCAGTAATAGTAATACAGGCCTGTGCCAACATGCGTGGTCATTTGATCATAATTTTGGTCAAGATTTTAGCAAGAGAATTTATGACCTATAAAAGAAAAATTATAGAGTCTATTTTAATTAAAAAGTACAACAATTTGTGCGTTTCTTCACAAGCTAAAAGAATGCATATTAGTGATGACTATCATTGCTTATTAAATTGATTTGTTTTGTCAAATTTCAAACTTTTGGCGCGTGCTGTGACTCTAGCTGTATGACTAATTTCTCTAATCAAAATAAGTTAAACAAAATATCATATTAACCTTCTCTACAATAAACGTGTTTACAATTTGTTTATGTTTTTGTGTCAATGCCGATTTGTTCAGATAATGATTTTTAATTCGTATAGTTATTTTATTCAGTTTTATTATTATTACTAGATCTGTGGAATTAGATATTTAAAGTGTTATCAAAAATGTTTGTTTTTCAGACTCTTTTGTAATTTTTCCTTGAGAAAGATCCAAAGACGGGTTGAAACGTCGGTTTATTTTAAGTTGTATAATTAAATAAACATATATATATATATATATATATATATATATATATATATAAAACGTATGACCAAAATAATTTGCCTTAAGGCTTCAAATTTTTGTGAAGGAGATTTTTAGTCACTATTTCTGTATAAAAATAACAACGAACGATTGCTTATAAAATTTACAAAAGAATGACACACACACACAATTTTTCAGATTAGCACCCGCTCATCGCAACGACCCAACGACCCAGCGCCATCTCTGCCATTGCTTTAATTTTTACTTCACTTTAGAATCATTTAAAGATGTAGCTAAAATAAGCTACAAAATACAATGAATAAGTGGGACGATGGTCGTGGGGGTTAAGGCGTAGGCTTTGGACCCACTCCGTGTGCTTGCGGGTTCGATTCCCGCCTCGCACTCTGGAAGAGCCTCGTCGGCCCATGCGGTGAACACTAGCCTAGGAAGGGAGTTTTTCATCTCCGGACAGTCGTGGGACCGGTACCTTTATAGAAAAAGGTTCTCTAAGTACTTAAAGCTGTTGCTCTTGGTGGTTCGGAACCCACCTTAAACTGTAGGTCCCCCTCCCATCACCAAGAAAGTGCGTGGGGGTGTGTAAAGGAATAGGGAAGAGATACAAGAAAAATTTAAACCCTTAGGGGACACATTAGAAATACAATGAATAATATTGAGCATTCTCATTCTTTCCTTTTTAAATATTTAAAAAATTTTTGCATCCAAATAAAATTTTTAATTCCTAGAAATATAATTATTTAAAAAAAAAAGATGATTTCTTTTGGTATTCGTAATTTTCAAGAGATATTACATACACCAGTACCATCAATTAAGCGCCATATGCGTGTAATTTTTCGATTTGAGGGGAAAAAGAATTTTTCATCAAAGTAAAATTTTCTAGTAAATATTTATTTTTCAATTTAATTTGCTAATTTGTTCTGGAGGTATTATACAAATAATTTTCTTAAGATCCTTGGTGAACTTCAAGAAGATTAACGCAGTTAGGTTTCATTCAAATAATTAAACTTTCAACAAAAAAAGGTGAGTGCTTAACGAAAAATGTTGAAATTTTCACCACATTTTAAAAAATTTTTTAAATGTTTGCCAATGGCCATTATGAATCCTTTTCAAATTCTTGAAAATCATTACAAAACTACATTTTATTTTTAGTTGTTTGAAATTTTTTGAAGTTTTAAATTACTTAAACAATTTTTTGAATCCTCCTAAGTATCTTCTGAGCTGATTAGAACTTTCCTCAAAAATTTTGATTAACCTTAAAAAGAAAATGGCCGTAAGATCCTCATATTCTTTTTTCTATTCTCTTAAGATATTTAAGAATATTTTTAAATCTTCTTTCAAAATTAATTTTCCAAAACAAAAACTCATTTGAAATTTGGAAAGAAATCATTTAAACATTTCTTAATACCTTGAAAACTTTCGAAATTCTCAAAAAACTTCTTTTTTGGAAACAAATATTTTTTTTAGAAATAAAGTTTAGAAACATTCAAAAATAAATTTTATCATAAAATAAATTAATTATTTGGAAAATTTGTTTTACCTCAGCTGAAAAAAACTAAACATTTTTAAAAGCAGTTGCTGTCTTACTTTATATATACTTTTTTCCAGAAGATTAATATTCTTTGCCAAAGTTTTAAACAATCTGCATTTTCTATTTAATCCTCAATCACATCTAGAAAAATACATCGCGAAACATAAGGGCTGATTTAGCATACAGTAAGAACTGTTGTCTGTCAAGTAAGTCCAAAAAACTTGAAAAAAGTTGAATAATTTCTGGGATATATTTTCAAAAATTGTGCAAAAATCTGTTTTCATGGCTATGTTTCTACAATCTACAGAAGGAAAAAAAAATTAAAATACTAATCTAATTATACCGATATTGACATTTTCATAACATTATTATAATATTTTATTATACTTGCTCAGCCTCAAATTTGTAATTTAATTATCAATTAATGGATTTTCAATTTTGTTTGTCTTGTGAAAAATATTACGTGAGGAAGATTTCAGGAAAAATTATTTTCAACAAGAGCAGCTGATCAAATAAAACTCTGTTGGCGAAAATATGATTGGTTCTAGGAAATAAAAAGCTTCGGGAGGAATGGCGTTATTGTTTGATATTTACAGAGTTTCTCTGACAAATTTAACATGATTACTGTAGTATTGCCTTGAAGAAAAGTCCACGTCTGATAATCATGATTCCAGAAATAATAAAATAAAGTTTGAAAACTATCTGAATTATTTTTCAAATTTGAAAAATTTAAGAAATTTCATACTAAGTGTTATGAATTTGTTCAATTCTAAGACTTTTCTACCAAATAGGATGAATTTTCAATCTGAAAAACAAATTTTTGAACAAGGGCAGATTACTTTTTCGGTAGTGTTTATAAGTTTGGACAGTCCGTACGTTTACTTCACCTGCTGTAACTCAAATCATAGGATGAAAATCCAAAAAGTTAGGGCATTTTCAAAATTTTTGAGAACATTTTTTTCCAAAAATAAAAATTCTATGTATGGCTATTTTTAGGACTTTGAAACTCCAATAATTTATCTCCACAACTTTTATCGATAGGAAGAAAATGATCAGAGTCATAGCATTCTCAAGATTCAAAAAAAAAAAAACGAAAATTAAAATTTTTATCAAAACAACGCACGATATGGAAAAAGTCATGAATAAAAAAAGGTTGCTTTTTAGAAGCCCTATAAGATTATTATAACAAATTTTCTTTGAAAATCGAAAATTCAAAATTTGACCTCACAAAACAAAACAAAAACATAAAAAATTCCATTTTGCGGTCAAAACATGCAAAATACGAAAAAATATTATGAGACAAAAATTATCCAGCCAAAATATATCCACAAATTTGTTAATAATCATTTTTCATAGGACGCGTAGTTTTTGTTTTAATCGTGAAAAATTAAGCTAAAAAAAAAACATTAAATTTTTGGACAACCGACACAAACTATGAAAGTATTATGAGACGAAAGCTTCTCAAATAAAAATGAGCTACAAATTTATGATCAATAATTTTCTGATAGGATGCGTAGTTATTTTTCAATCGTAAAAAATCACATTAACAATAAAAAAAATTAAATTTTTGGAGAAACAATAGAAGGTAGGAAAAAAATTAATTTACAAAAGTTGTTCACTCAAGAAAGATCTACAAATTTGTTATGAATCAGATTTTGATAGGATGTTTATTTTTGGTTAAATCGTAAAGAATAACTTGGAAATAAACAAATTAAGTTTCTAGAAAAACGACACAGAGTTCAATAAAATGTTAACCAACATGATTGTATTTCTACAGGATGCCCAGCACGGTGTGCCCGAACCAACTTTAAATGCAAGGTCATAGCACATCCAATTTTTTGTTAAAAATAAAATGTTTCAAAAAAATGTGATGCACTTTTATTTTTTTCACTTTATTTAACGATATATGGTAAATAAGTATAATATCAGTCCATATCAATACTGAGAAAAAAATAATTTTATTTCCACACATGTCGGGAATTGTACTCTTGTACAGCTTTTAGTAAGTTACTTGAGTAATGAGGGTGTGTGCTCGAAACTTTATATTTAGCCCAGGTCGTTTTAAAATCCGAATGGACAGATTCCATGGCTTGTTCACTGTAAAATCCAAGGCCTTTCTCAACTTTACAACAAAAATCAGGCACATGAAAAAAAACGCGTGAACTTTAGGTGTAATTGAAATATCCAAATCACAATAACTTCGCTGAAACTCAGATATACAATCTACGTATTTCGGGTTCAATGTTGAAGAAAAACAAGAATCCACGACGGATTGAAAAGCCTTAAAGCACCTTACATATTTTAAACAACCAATGCTACATATTCCACTTAATAAGTCGATTTTTTCTAACAGCATTTTGCAAGAATTACCTGCGAACGCTGGACTCCCATGTACAAACTCGCGAGTAACATTACACATCCTAGCCCATTGGAGACTCTCATCTTCAAATTCCATCAGCATGTGTTTATACATTTTGTTCGCAACCCCGAGCATCAGATGTAGTTCTGGCGGTGGAATCATTTATAATATTTCTGTTCTAGCGTTTTCTGAGAAAATTGTAGGAGTATTTGTACAATTTTTATACTTCTTCGCAGATGATGTTTTACTTCCACTGTCTTGCAACGCAAAAAAATTTTCCTTACAATTTCCAACAGTTCTGTATTCCCCACACGTATTTAATTCATCCTTTGATGCAGTACACCATGTGCAAGGAAAACTGCTTGCATGTGACATGATGCCCGTTAATACGTTGGCAAGTTTTAAATCAGTTGCTATTGTCCCTTTTAAATCCTTCAATTTTAAGAGTGACCACATTAATAGAACGTTTTCATATTTCTCCTGTGGGTGTGCCACTATTCCAAGCAGTAGTAATTTCTTGACGCCAGAATCCTTAAACTTTTTTGCGACAACGTCTTCGGTACACATCTGTCGACCTTCTACATTTGCAACTTCTGATTCATCCAAAGATTGCATCGAAAGGCAAACTTTCAAAAAACCTCCGCCACTATCTATTCCGAATTTCAAATGCATTTCATCAACTTTCCTTTTTTCTTTAACAAACTGAAATAATCCTTTTACATCATTGCAAAACACTAAAGTTTCGGCAGTAGTTGCAGTATTGTTATTTTTAGTGTTAATCAAATTACACTCTTTCATACTGAAATACAAATCAAGAGAATGGTTCCAAGTTTTTAATTTTTTTTTTAAATCTGGTTGAAATAATTTTCTGTCATTCGTAGCGACGCGAAGAGCTGCTGTAATACCATGTACTTGATTCGTTGAAAGCCTATAACTTGTTCCAATTTCTAAAACATCTTCAGTAGAAACACGCTTCCGTCTTTTGCTTTCTGATTGCTGTTCAGTCAAAGAAATTTTCAAAGGCTTTCCATGTTTCTGAGATAAAGCGATTACAGTATTTCTACCTGATTTATTTTCCTCAACGTTTGTCTCTTTCTAATTTGAAATTACTTTAATCAAATGACACACCAAGTGTTCTTTTTCTTTTAGGGGTATATCGTTTATAATATGATCTTTTAAATGTTCGTAATACTTCGGTGTACAAGAAAAATGTGATTTTCCTACTACTAATTCTGAATGACACTTTTTTCAGTATCTTGTTTTATTTATTTCTTTCACATCTGATGTATTTTTTACGAAATTTCTGTGTCCTGGTGTTCTCACTAAGTTACATAAGTCGCATTCGCATAATTTACCTTCTTTCGATCTGGTTTTTTGATTTATTAATTTGAATGTAGAATAATCAGGTAATTTTATACTCACTTTAATTTCATCACTTTTGATCGAACGATCAATAAGGATTCTGCAGGCATTATAAACAACTACAGGGTGGCGATTATCTTCAGCATCATAGCTCACAATCTTTGGAATAAGAGTTTTCAAATGATTACTAATCTTGAACAATTGTTTCTTTTTTTTAAGACAAAGAAGGCAAATTTTCGCAAGGTTTCATCATGAGTTCCAGCATGGTCTTTAGTTTTTTCAGACATATTTTACGATTTTTTCACAACAACGCACTTGGTCAAAATATTCAAAAACACTAAACAACCGCAGACTGCGCGATGCACTATTGGCAAAGATATCTTGCCTATTAATGGGTTGCAAAAATTATTTTCATGGAACTGGTTCTAGATATGTTTACATTTGGTAAGAGAATCCATCAATGTTTACATTCACGTGTTGTTGTGTTTTGCTGTCGTGTTCACACAGGCATGTATGATGATAGGTATATTTCAAGACGTGCTTCGAAGACTTTATTATATTTTAGGAATTTATTATATTTTTTATAAAGTTTTATTTTGAAAAGTTGAAATTTTAATGTCTTAAGATTCTTTTTTTAAATTCTATAATGTTTTTCATCAATAAAATACAGACAAAAAATCAATTTATTAAATTTTTTGAAAAATTATATTTTTCACCCTTAAAAAACATGTTTCTAAAAAGCGCAAGGTAAATACATTTTCTGGACCAAAGTGCCAAAGCTTTGAATTTATTTATTAAACTTGCTTACAAGATCAGCAATTGTTGCATGTTAACGAATTGTGGTGTGACTGATTTATAATTTAGCGCGCAGTAAATTTTATGTATATAACAATTTTCTTCCGAATGAGAGATTGCATGGCTGGCCGAAATTCGCGCTTGAATTTCTGGAAATGCGACAAACGAATTGTCACGTGCTATTATGTAACCCAGACGATTGGTGAGTCGCGAAAAGTAATTATGAAGAATGTGAAATTACTGCTTCGAGCTACATTGATTAATGAGTGTGATCATCATAGTTTACACCGCTTGACTGCTAACACATAAATCTAAGCGATTAATTAATTCTCAGTTAACCACGTTTGTGCGGAGCAATGTATACATCTAAATGAGGTATCTATTGATTATTCTGAAAATGTTTTTTGCCCGTTGTGGTTTCTTTTTGAGTGAATGTACGATTAGAAAATTTCGAATATTGTGTGTGTTTCAGCGTGGTTTATTTATTCTATGATGTGACAATGGAAAATGATTGTAAAGAACTTCGACGCTAGATGCTTGATAAAATTGGAAGGAAGATTCAGATACCGGAACCTTGAATTTTTTTAAACATCAATCAACTTTTATACAGTGTTCAATCCATGGAGAAATGTCAATACCAGGTGAAATAATTTGCTGGAATCTGTACGTTATTACTTTCCCATTTATGATGGTCTCAGTAATCTCTTCAACATCGATGCGACTCTTCAAGCGATAAGTAGAAACGCTAGGTTACAATGCATTTATATCCAACATATCTATTTTTATGAATTTCGTTATTAATGGCGGTGGCTCTTTTAAGTTGAATTTTTGTATGTGTGTGAACCCCATTTTTTGTTTTAAATAGGCGAAGCGAATAATTCGAAGAATTTAAAGTGTACTTCTCTCTCTAAAACGTTGTCTCTTTGCTTGTATTTTCTTCCTCTCGATTGAATTATTGAATTTCACAATCATTCTCTTTACAGTTAATTTGGGTTTGAAGAAAAAGAAAAAAAAAACTTTTACGATGGTCAAATAAATTATCCCTAATAATTTTTCAAACTTTGAATAATATTCCTTAATTTTCAAGTTTAAAATTTATATGAACAAAAATAAAGCTTTTCTTACAAAATATAATTGAACCTGTGCTATTTTTAAAAATTTCTGCATCAATTCATATGATGAAGGGAAATCCGAAATTGAAGAAATCACAAATTCCAAATTTTTACATAAAAACTGTTTATAAGAATTATGATTGGTTATGTTTTATAAAAATCGTTACTGACAGTCACTCACACAATAATTAAAAATATTCTCAGGTAAGAAAAAGAAATTTTCGAATTTTGATGCATTGATTACGAAAATCATAGTGAAAATTGGCGACAAGGACGTCTTCGAGGTAAAAACCATAAAAAACTCCATACAAATAATGTTTTTTTTCTTTATCTCAGTAAATACGAAGAATTTTGAAAAATGTTTCAAACAAAAGTTCTAGCTAATATGAAAATACATCTTTTTTGTATAAAAACGGAAATGTGTTCAGTCACGCACGCCCCCCTTTCCAGGTTTAAGGGAGGGGGAGGGGGCTACGCATTTGCTGACTGGTTACGGAAATGTGTTTAGTCATGCTCGTCCCCTTTTCCAGGTTTAAGTTGGGGGGGGGGGGAGGGGGGCTACGCATATAATGACAAGTGTGACCGAACGCATATCTGTAACTGTTTTCTTGTTTTTCCAACGCAATCGTCTTTTTCTCGAAAAATAATGGTTTTAGACAAAAAGTGTGTGATACAAAAAAGATGTATTTTTATACTAGCTAGAACTTTTGTTTGAAACATTTTTCAAAATTCTTCGTATTTACTGAGATAAAGAAAAAAAACATTATTTGTATGGGGTTTTTTATGGTTTCTACCATGAAGACGTCCATGTCGCCAATTTTCACTATGATTTTCGTAATCAGCGCATAAAAATACGTAACTATACATGGTTTCAACGAAATCGGAGGGTTCACCTATTCGGAACTTTATCTATAATAACAATTCTTCAATGATAATTTGATATAGAATTAGTAACTGCACATCTCTCTGTCAAAACTTTAAAGCAGTTTTAGTGCAAAACAAAAAAAATTATTTTCCAGACCAAAATGCCAAAATTTTATATTTATTTGTCTCCAGGGGCCAACGGCATTCAGCGAGAACAATCTATTGGCGGTTAAGAAATATAATGTTGATTTTTCTCTGAATGACAGCGATTTTTTGTTAGTTGAAGAATTACAATATACTAACGTGGAGGGTTAGATCTTGAAGAACCCTGCCTCCTGCTAGAAGCTGCCCGTCCTCGTTGATCATCCCAAAATTGTCCAGGTGGCCACTGATCACTTCCATCTGTAAAATATAATATAAAGATTTTTATTAAAGAACTTTTTCACTGAACCCCAAAAATTTGCTATTGGTCCAAAATACAGAAAGTGCAAATGTCATCCCAAAGTCAGTTGATATTTTAAAAAAAACGAAGGTTCCAAGTTTCGATGAAGAAAATATATTTTTAGAATCTAGGCACCCTGAATTATGTATTTTTAGAGCATTATGATATTTTTACTTCGAATTGTACATTGACAATTGTGCAAACATCTATAACTTTAAACATTATCTGGAGGTTAGATTTTATGAAAAGCTGAACATATAAGATTTTTTCTTTTGCGTCTTCAATATGAACCAATCAATTAAAAAAAGGTAAAAAAGTGTTGAAAATTATACTTTCTTCCGATTGTCCATTCCCCGGTATTTCCCTCGATGTCGAAAATAGCAAGGCAAAGTTTTGTCCCTTAGGATGTGTGTGTTCAATAAAAATGTATGCCATTCTGCGGATTTTCATGTACTAATGCAAAAACCACGAAAAATAAAAAAAAAATTTTCCCGATAGATATGGTAAGATTTCAAAATTTGTAATTTAGATATAAAACTCTCAGACGTAAATATAGAAAGAACATATTATAAAAATTTTTTAGTAAGCTCATCACATGTATATTGACTAAATGAAATGTTGAGGATCACTTTCATCTGCTATTTCAAAGCATCAATTGCATATTTTATTATTTTTTCAACCATACTTCGAACGCCTAATAAAATGTGAGAAAGGACTTGACGTATACCTTTATCTATAATTTTTGCATTGCTTTCAGAAATATAGCCATTGTTTACTGTTTTTTTAATACATTATTCCAGCCACTTTTTCCAATTGATGTGGAGAAAATACAGAAAAAAACACAGAAAAGTCCATCGTTGTACTCAGTTTTAGCATTTTTCAAATCAAATATCCATCATATGCGCTCTGTCGTTTTTAATTTGCAACTTTGGACGTCAAGATTGAAATCAGAGAAGCTGAAAACCCCCTTTACAACCCACTCTTTCTAGTGGCCATGTTGCTCGGGATTTATTCTTGTCACCAGTCAGAAAGATTTCACCTTCTTTTATATCTTGATGATATTCTGTCCATTTTTTCTATTTGATAGTATTGTTTTGGTCAATTGAAATCATTGGCTTTCCGCCCTTGATTCCCGGTAAATCCTCTTCAATGATGTAAGTTAATCTTTCTCTAGTTCTTCTATATCCCAATTTTGTGTTGGTAAATCCAGATCCTTCAGAGTTCTCACTTTCTTGATGTTGAAGTATGCCTTTCCATTCGCACTTGCAATATCAGTGGCCACAATTTCAGAATCTTTTTCGAAACGATACAATTCCTAATGGTCCACGCAGTTCAACATAAATTATTTTGAGGATCGCCGAATCCATTGATTGTTATGTGCACGTTAATATTCCATTTTCTGGATGCAATATATTTTTCTTGTGAAGCATTGTATGATGAAATCTTGGAATGTTTTAAATTTCACATACTTTTCTCTTCTTACATTTGTCTTTATGTTTCAGAAGACAGCAAAAACAAACTTAATCTTTTTCTGCCATTTTCCAGCGTTGTTTAATGTCTGCTCTTTTGAATGCTGCACATGATTCCAGAGAATGACTCCCTTTATTTCAAATTTTGCAGGATCTTGAGTTATTGAATTTTCTTCCCTTATCTTCTTCTCTAGGATTGGTAGATATACATGGATTCTTCGCTAGTAGCAGCTTGAAAATTTGTAGTACGTGCAGTAACTTTTGAAAAAATTACTGCAATTTTCTCGGTCCAATCTGCAAAATTATTCAATGAAGCGCAACGAGCATTTATATTTTCATCTGTAAGGTAACTTCCCCATTGGGTTCACGACATGTAGCCGTAATTTATCTAGGAGAATTGAGAGTAATTTTTTTTTTGCTTATGAAATCACCATCAATATTTTCTACTGCCAAGAAAATATTTCTCACAGGCCAATTGTATTCTTCGAAGTTTTCAAATCCTCGACTTTTGGAAATTTCTGAGCTGTTTCTATTATTTCATGAACAACAGCATTTTTGAGTCGGAAATATTCAAAATTACCTCTGAATCTTTTCCTGTTACGAACAGCATTTCAATGTTTCGTCTTGCTTCACCAGACAAGCTTCTATTGAGTCGTAGAATATTTTCAGTCGAAGAGAATCCACACATTTTTATATACATTCTATATTGTGACAAAAAAGCTGGCCATTTGAGAATTGAAGAACCGTCAAAATTTCCGAAATCATTTCCCATTGAGTGACGTGCGATTGTATTTTCTCGTCTCTTTTACGTTTTTCTGCGTTCTCTAGACATTTTTTCGCACTAGTATTTTAAAAAAAATTAGAAACTTGATTTGGTATATCCGCTTCTGCTTCTCCCTGATCCTTTATGTACTTCTGCTTATCGCTTAGCTACTTCTTGTTGTCTTGTCATTAAAGTTTGTTGACTCTCTAAACGGGTTGGCACTTCTGGCAAGTTTGGCTCAAATGATTATTCGGGTCTAAATTTATTCCAAAGATTTCGAAAATGTCTAGTAAACGATATTTCCTTACCAGTGATTTGATGGTTCTAAAGCGAATTGAGTATTCTTTATCTCTTTTTTTAAATGCTAGTGAAACGAACTTGAGTATGTTCCTTCTTACGAAATTGGGTTTTGCTGCGATTCCATACAAAACAATATTTATATCTCTCAGGATTTGTATGAGAGTGTCTACCAGAATTTTCTGCAGATCTACCACATCCTTGAATGATTGATTCAATTTTATATTGACAGGCTGCAAATGCGCAAAAATGTCCGCTATATTTTGTAAATTTCACTTCAAAATAACTTCTTTACGTATTTCCGCAGCACTAAGTTAATTATCCGGGTCGAAGGAACACTTAATGTAATGATGAGATGAACAGAGCATATTAAAGAAAAAAAACTGATTTTTTTGGCAAAATCGATTTTAATTCGTTTTTCACTTCGACTCGTGCTCAGTGAGTCAGTTTGTGGAATTTTTCAATGGAACTTTTAGGGAATGTAGTTTCATATGTCCTTTCATTGATACAACAAAAGCAATTAAAAAATTTATTTAAAAAAAAATTGTTAATTTTCTTCTGATTCTTTGCGCACATTTGACTTCTCTAACTTCCAGCTTTTGGTTTATCGTGCGAATTTTCAGCAACAAAAAACTTCCAGCAAGAACGGTGTTAACAACAGTACAAAGAAGATTTCTGGAAAATTTTAGCCCAATCGAACAGATCTTTAAGAAATTACGAATGTCTCAAAACGATAGCGGCTATACGACTCGCGCGCGGACTGTAACGAGAGTCTCAGATCCGATTCTTAATACAGTTCACCGGCGCCAAAAATGAAAACTAATCAAGAAAGCAAAAACGAAAATTTCGCTGAAAAAATAGTGAGAAATCGTTTACTTACTGACTGTCACTGATTTTCTATGAAATTTCACTGATCCAAATTGTTTTTTTTTTTTCAAATTATTATTATTACAATATGAACCAAAAACAAGTGCAGTTTCTCGATCTTCCACTTTTTTCAATCCCACGAATTTAAAGCATTGAAAAATTCGCGGAATTAGGAATCCGGTGAATCTCAACTATTACATGTTTAAGTTTTGTTCTACTTTTGCACAGTTAGTCTAAAAAAAGCCCGAGTTTTTTTTGTGTTTCCGATTTTGGAAATATTTAAGTACTTTGTTCCCTTGAACCCTGTGAACTAATTAACGATATCTGTTTCGATTTTCGTGTCACTGGTTCGGTGGAACTGGACTTCAATATTTTTGAATAGTCATCTTATTTTTTACAACGAAGAATGTTTATTACAAATCTTCTCAAAAAAATCGCGCTATATATCAGTTTTATGAAAGATAGGTAAGTAAAAACTCACTTAAAACTTTAAAATTCACATTTAATAATGCTAAAAATAATCTAATATGGCAATATAAAATTATCATAAAATATTAAAAACAATTACAAAATCTAATCTAATTAAAGGTAAAACTTTTATTTCCATGGAAACTCTGCCACCATGCTACTGATTGGTGTGGAAATCTAAATTACAGGAAACACAAAGCCTCACATCACACTTCACACATTCATTGCGTGTTTGGCTTGAACAATTCTCTAAGCTGCACCCCCTACGAATAGCTTCACCGCATGGGACAAGAAGATGGTTCCTGAGGTCATACCGGATATCGTCAGAGACCTTGTGACTCATCCCGCTGCTGATGGACGCTCGAGGACTCCCTCCTCCCTGGGGCAAATGTTGGGCCCAGAGTAGATAGGTCTGAACACCTTTTTTCTTGAACTCAAGTTGTGTAATAGTACTGCCAGCTTTCTTCATGCAGATTCAGGCATTGTTGGCTACCGAATCTAAAAGGTATGTAAAGATTCGTGTGAGTATTGAGTTGTCTACCCATCGAACCACAATGATCCCCTCATCTTTGCTCTTTATGGACACGAAAGTGCCTCGCGCTTTTCTCTTCATTAGAGTTTTATCTGTTAGAGGGATGTCTTTGGGTAGCCGGTTCTCTGTAACAGTTCCAGTACCTTCAAATCCTCTACTCTTTAAATTTTTCAGCAGTTTGAAACTGGTGAAGAAATTGTCAAAGTATAGTTTCAAAGGCAAGGATATTGCTATATCCAGTAAAGAGTCAAGCAACACGATCATGGGAGCAGCGGCCTTTTCAAATTCCTTGTCATGAGCATAATTTCCTCTGAAACTCTTTCTCTCATACAAATCAAAGTCAAGGAGGTAACCATCCGGACTATTTAAACACCAATTTTTAAATCCAAACCTGATTGGCTTGCCTCGGATGAACTGCTTACACCCGTGACTACCAGAATAAGCCATAATTGATTTATCATAATTATACATATATATTATAATAACACATTCTATCCTGTGGATTTATCTGAGTATTGTCCGCACAATGCACGAAGCCCATAGTCTGCGTAAATCTGTTGCTGCGCATTGATTTGTAAACAAGTGTGTTCCTAACATCTTTCCCTTGGTCCCAAAAGTACCTTTTCCCTGGGACTGCTGAATATCCTGACAGATATAAAATTTCTGGGAAAGACTACGTTTCGTCTTTCGGGATACACGGATCTGGGCTGTTCAAGAAAAGGGCGTATTTATTGGATTCATTGACGAGAAACTCAATCACTTCATTGTCCAGGAACATTTCAAATATCTGTACTGCAGTTTTACTTCTAAACATTGAAACATCTTGTTCTGGGAACATGTCACTTTTTAAGCACATATCATCTTGTATCCAGTTATGTGTCAGTGTTTCAGAACTTTGCTGCCTTTTTCTTCCAGGGATCGGATCCGGGTCATCTACGTTTTCGCCAGACTTGGATGCAGAGCGTGATCTAGCAGCACCAGTCGGCTGTTCGCGTCCTACGCTCGGACTTTTCCATTTGGATTTATAGCATTTGCAGTCACTCAGCCACAAAAAGAAAACCCCGACGTTCAGTATCAAAATAGATACAAAATTACAGAAGTTGCATGAATTGACCACACAAAAGCCTAGATGTGTCATATGGCATCAGTATACTATCTAAAACTGTAATTTCCACACTAATTGCGCAGTAATCAAAATTATGCTTTGCACTATTAAAGCTACGTGTCTTAGGATACTGAAAGGCTATGCAGCGATTTCAATCACATTTTGTAAACATAAATAAGGACTTACGTACGCAAGTCGGGTATCCATTGCTTATGTTTTGTAGCGGCAAGCTTCTACGGTCGCAGGAGGCTGAAGCGAGAATGGGGAATACCCCACTGCAAGAAACGTGACGTCGCGTCGGGGATAAAATTAGTGCGAACGGCGCGCAGTTTAAACTTGTTCTCCCGAAGCTCTGCCAATAGTCCGGAAGCCATACCCACTTCTGTCGGATTCGCGTTTGACATGCAGTATTGTTAATGATTCTTGTTCAGGCTGGTCACCTGATTCTGAATCTGCGTGATACCCCTCTGGCATTTATGGCGTTCTCGAGATATAAGCGATTCATTAAATTTTCATAATCAATTAATTATTACATTACCGTTCAATATTTTTAAAAATTTTCTTTTGAATTTTTGTAGACTAAAAGGAGAGGAATAAAAGTTCTCCGGATGCTTATTCGACGAGATTAATAGTTTTTGCAAAAAAAGCGCTAATAGGTGAAATAATGGACAAAAATTAATCTCCTTTCTGTGCTGAGTAATATTGTTTTATTTGAAAAAAGTTTCGGTAGAATCGAAAATATGAGTTAAAACAAACAATTTTCATAATGGACGCTATCTCTCTAAAATTAATAATTTTAAAGATAGAAGGGTTTTAATTTACGAACGAAAAACGCCTTTTCATTAATAGTCCTGTATCTCGGAAGGAATTTCTTTAATTATGAAACGTTTAACACAAAAGCGTTCTGTACTCCCTAATAAATATATTTTCGTATAAAGTAGATGAAAAATGAGTTATTTTCATATAATTAGGCAACATTGTTTAAACAGTTTTTTTAACTTGACACAGCTTCACAGGGAAAAGACATAAAGGAGTCAAAATTGCATTGTGCTTCTTTGAAGCTCTCTGAAAACAGTGATATGATTTGAAAGCGAAATCTATTCAAATTCGCACCTGCAGAGGTAATGAAAAGATCTGAAATAAAATCGCATCTAACTTTGGTTCTATACATCCTACGAGGTTGGGATAAAGTTCAAATAATTTCAAAAGTGAATTGGAATCCAGCCATAATATTTATTTTTTTTAATTTTTATTCCCTGCAGAATTATTAATGTAAAAATTTTTTATTTTTTTTTGGAGATCGCACGTCATTAGGTACAATAGGCTCGCTGCTCCCTGATGGGCTGGCATGAGCACGTAGCGCGAACATGTGCACCAAAGGGTCAACATGCAAAGGCGTAGGCTTACATTCTTTATGCTATGTACTTTTGGCTTTTCAAAAAGTCAGTGACTTGAGACATTAATAATTCCTTGAATATCAGTTCGATTGCGCTAAAATTTGCCAGAAAACTTCTTCGTACTGTTGTTAACAACTTTCTCGCTAGAAGTTTTTTGTTGTTGAAAATTCGCTCGATAAACGAAACGCTGGAAGTTATGAAAGTCCAATGTGCGCCAAGCACCAGAAAAAAATTATTCACCTTTTTTTTTTAAATAAATTTTTTAATTCCTTTTGTTGTATGTGTTAAAGGACTCATTTTGTCAGTTTGTTTGTTTCAATTTCGGCAAAATTATTTGATGTGCCCTTATTCGATCCGGCAATTCATTTATGAATATGTATGGTAATTTAGCGGTAATTTTTGATAAAAGTTCTCCTGAGCTTTGGTTTCAGCAAACTAAGATATTACGCATCTGCCTAGCAGAACTGTCATCAAAGTTATCACATGTTGTCTGTAAATAACCATACGCATGCATCCAGCAGAACTTTTCACAAAATTGCAGGATATTTAATAAAATCCTTCAATCGTGTTAAATTTCTTGAAATACCTTAAAATCCCTTGAAATCGTTGAAATTGGTATAAACCCCTTTCAACTTAATTTGATTTAGTTTCCCAAGTTCAGTAGAAATATCTTGGAATCTTTGGAAATCCCAAAAAATTCTTCTAAATCACTTGATATTTTTTAAATCTCTTGACATTCTTTGGAATTACTTGAAATTCTCAGCAAAGCTTGGCATTATTTAAAATCCTCTAAACTCCCTCAAAATGTTTCAAAATTTCTTGAAATCCGTGGGAATATTTCTAAATCTCTTAAAAACCGATGAAATCTTTCAAAATTATTTGAAATATTTGAAAAACTTAAAATCCTCTCAATAGCTTTAAAATCCGAGGATTTCAATATTTTGACATTATTTTTATATTGTTTTTTCAATAATGATTTTCTATGCAATATTTTTTCTGCGAAATATTAAATAAAAACTGTAAAAAAGATTTTTTATTGGAATTAGGGTAGATAATATTGATTTGTTTTGTGTTCTGCAATTAATTAAAAAAATATATATTTATTTTCAAATAAAATAAAAATTCCTACCTTATATATTTTAATTAATCTAAATTCATTATAATGTAAGTTTTCAAAAACAACAAATAATTTAGGTTTGTTTGTAAATATGATAAATTTTGCAGTCAATAATATAGTGCATTTCAGCGAGTGGTCGGTCTGCTCTGAGATGGGTGAGGGGAGAATAATTAATTAATTATTAATTAGTTTATTGAGTATTAATTTTAATTAATTAATAATTAATTTTTTCTACACTGCGTGGGGGAAATGTTCTGTTCGTCAGGATCAATAATTTTGATTTTCGATTCTATTTCTAAGTACAGTAATTGATCAAAAGATAATGTGAGGACATACGCTGAATGAAATTACCTAAATTCAAGAGGCCGCCCCTAAATCGATAATTTTAAGATAATTTCACATATCGATGTTATATCACCTTTATTGTAATGAAATTTAAAAAGAGTTTTTTGTTGAGATGAAAGAAGGGGGGAATATGTAAAGAATGAGAAGTAAAATTATTTTTTTTTTTTAACAATAACTAGTTTAAATCAATAAACAAACAAAATATGTTTGAATTACAAAAAAACTTAATTAATTTCATTTCTTTCTCCCACATCGAAAGAGCTTAAAAGCTCCGGTCTAGTAGAAACAAGACTAATTATTTAAACCTTACTGTAATACAGAAAATTGCATCTTGTCTAATAGGATAACAAAACAAGGACAAATATATCCTTTTAGAAATTCATTTTCTGAAATCTATCAATCGGCTTTTCTTGAAAATTCTCAGTGTCGGGTTACTGTTACTGTGAAATTCGTAAAATATGCTATTTTCTTGTTGGACTAAATCTGGTTTATATGAAAATTATTAGGATAAAAAAGTTTTTTAATTGGTGTGAGTGTTGTTACTCGTATATTACATGTGATTACTTAGCGACGATCAAACCAATAATCAATTCGCGCAGTTGGATCAAGAATAATATACAAGGATAGAAATATCAGAAGAGAAGGAGAAGGAAGAAAATTACTGAGGATAAGTTTAAAATTTCTTGTTTGATTCACTAATCTACTCACTAAAATATTAATAATTTCCTTTCAACTTGGCAATTTTTGATCTTTTAATTTAAGTTTTGGCCCCTATTCGTGCCTCCTAATGAGTGTTAAAGTTAATGAAAAATGGTCTTTTAAAAATAGTTCAGTTAATTCTTCACCAAAGAAACCTTATTTGAATCCGTCTGTATCAACAGAAAATGCAGATAAGCGTAATTTTCGTATACTAAAACTTTTCTATACACTACGAATATGATTTTTGATCTCAAAAATTTATATTTCCTTTCATCTTCGGGTGCCAAATAATAAAAAATTAAACTTTAGATGGTTTTTCGAAGTTCCATTAAAAAAATCATAGTCCAAATTTCACAAAGATTTGGGAACTACCCATATATTAATTAAAAGAAGTATAAAACGATAAGCGAACGAGATTATTATCTTCACTTTTCATGTTTGGAAATCATATAGGAAAGATTTCGAGAAGAAAGAACCTTGCTAATAAGGTTTTTCCTCATTTGAATTGAGAGAAAGGTTACAGCAATGGGAAACATGACAAATCAGATATTTGCATAGAAAAAACTCAGAAAAAAATTTGTTGCAGGAAATTTTTTAGAGTGATAAAGTTTTGTTCAGCCAACTTCGCGTCTTTCAAAATACATGTATTTGTCATGGAAAAACAAAAGAAAGTTTAACTGATATTTGTGTAAAGCTTATCCTGTGAAGTTAATTTTGGTTGCAAAGAATCTTTCGTCGGAAATCGATGTAAAGTTTATCTTCTGTTTTTTCTGTACGGCCAGAGAATGAGACAATGAGAAGACATTCTTATGAAATTTGTCCATATGCTACATTAGCTCGACCAACCAGTTATGCACATTGCTTTACAATGGACGAATTATGACGAGTTCACTTTTCACATTTAATTTAATATATTATTAAATGTTGAAAATAACAAGTTTAACTGTGTTGAAAATTCAACCAATTTTCAACCACTTTTGTGGTTGAAATCGCGTTCATCCACTGAATTGAAATAAAATTCATTAAAATGTAGTTGAAAATTCAATAAGACGTTTGCGCATACACAATGCGCCTACTTCGCGCGAAGCCAGACCCCTAACGAGACAAAGTCCCGCGAGGAGTTATTTCGTACTTTTGTATAATGAGATACAAGGAAAAGAAGCAGCTTTAAAGAAGAAAAACAAAATTTACGTGGGAATAATATTATCATAATGGAAAAATTTCATTCACACTATCGGTACTAACTGCTGTATGCTTTTTTACGTTATGTTTACAGAGTGTCGAAAACTTTGTCTCATTAGGCGCGCAACTCATTATGTATGGTAATACAATTCTAATGTACCTTTTGTTTTTCTTCTTTAAAACTGCTTATTTATATAAATATTATATGTACTTTGTTAATCTCATGCATCACATAACACAAACGTACAATAATTTTTTGCTTCTTCTCATAGAAGGAATTAATTGTTTTTTTTTTGGTTGCCCTAATACCCAATACGACATTTTCTGGCAACCCACGCATGCTTTTCAGGCTAACGCAATTTCGAAATTATTGCCTGATTTATTGCGCATGCGCCCATTCCATAAATTCTCATAAATTTCTATAAATTTGAGAAATTAATAAAAATTTCATAAATTTATGGAAAACTAAGAGAATGAAAATTGGAGAAATTTACGAAAATGTATTAATTTTATGGAAATTTGTGAAAATTAATGAAGTTTGTAGCATCAAATGAAATTTTTGCCAAACTCGGTTCAACAATTTCATATTCAATCTTTACGCGTACCCATGAACTCAATTTCCTACTAGCATATGTTAGAAAAATTTTACTGCACGTTCATTTCCTTCCATCTCCGTATCTAAAAATGTGGCCTCTTTCAGTTTCAAAACTGTAGAATCAAACGTTTAGTCGCACCCTGATCTAAGTGTTTTGCGAAATACGTACAATGATAATAAACATATGTTTCAACTGTTTCAAAATGAAATTCGAATTTTTGGATATAGCCAATATCTGAATGTAAGATACTTCAATGTATGATTGACTTATCATTGTATTATACTCTACTTACGAACAGCATTGCGAAAAAATATTAGCGCGTAGAAGAACAAGATAAAATGAACGACTCTCATCTTTGTCGAAGCACAAACTGATTTCTGGAGACTTTCTTGAACTTCAACTGCAAAGACCTTGAACTAGCTGTACTTATATAGATTACAGCCTTCACGTGATATTGACAAATATTACTCGTATTGCTACATTCAGATAGTGAAGTGGCTTTTTTTTCCTGCATCAAAAAATCTGTTCACTATACTTGAGACGGTTAGATACTCGGGATCTATATTCGATCTTCACGTGTCAATTGGAATGAAGCAACACGTTGCCAACGAATTTATACAAACGCAAAAACTTTTGTCAATAGAAATATTTTACGTATGCCAGGTGGATTACGCATATGTATTTCGTAAATTTGATGTTTCTATAGACGGCAGCGAAAACTAGAACGGAAAATATTAATTTGTTTGTTATCGAGAATCATAAAAAATCGTTGCCCCGAAATGTTCTCTTGTTAAATCCGAGCCTTTCAACCCACTTTCTGAATTTAAAATGATACCTGCAACGAACAAATTAATATTTTTCGTCTTAGTTTTCGCTGTCATCTATAAAAACATCAAGTTTACGAAATACATATACGTAATCTATCTTGCATACCTAAAATATTTCTACTGACAAAACTTTCGGAGTTACCCTCGTACTTTGAGGTTTGTTGTTGGCACTTGCTGATTATTTCAAATTCAGTGTGAAAATTACAGAATTCAAAATGATAAATGTTCTATGGCGATACAGGGTATCCACTTAAATCCTGAAAAAAAAATTCTCTGACAAGTAAGGATCTATTCTGATATTTTGCATTTTTTAAACCAATCGACTTGGAATATGTATACAGTTTCGCGAGTTTATTATATATAATTTTTTTTTTGAGTTTCTAAGGATTCAATTAATGTATTTAATTTAGACAGCTTTTAGATATATTTTATTACAACATATTCTTGAATATATTTGCACCATCGATTGATTAAATAATCAAATAATACTAAAAACATAATCCATTTTTTTATGTTTCTCAAGTCCATGAATTTTAACCATAATTCAAGCAAATTTTTATTTTATTTTCTTCTATTCAAAATTCAGTTCATATTTAGATAAAAGTAATGCGGGTTTCAGATAGTGGAATTTTAACTGAAGAAGATCAGTTTTCAACAAAAAATGGAATTGCTAAATTTTCAGTTAGAATAATTAATTTTCCACAAAAAAATGCAAGCCAAAGTGATGAGTTTTCAATCAAACTGACGAATATGCAACTGCCATAGATGAATTTTAAATGAAAAAAAAAAATAATTTTTAACAAGAGAGTTTATCTTTCAATCAAGTAGTTTTATTTTTGACCAAAAAGGTAAATTGTGAATGAAGTGATGAATAGTTAACTGGAATACTTGAATTTTCAACAAAAAAGTTGAATTTTCAATCAAAGTTATGAATGTTGAATTAAAACGATGAATCTTTAACTGGAATAGTTTAATTTCAAGCAAAAATATAAATTTCCAAACGAAAAGATTAATTTCTACCAAAAAAGCCGAATTTTCAACGAAAGTGATAGGATGTTCAATTGAAATAGATACATTTTAAGTAAAAAAAGCTAATTTCAATCAAAAAAATAATTTTAAAAAATGGTTACATATTCAAACAAAATGACGAGTTTTCAACTAAAATGATGAATTTTCATCTGGAATAGTGAAATTTTTCACCAAATTGTTAAATTCTCAAATAAAATGATGAATATATAAGTGAAATAGTTGAATTTTTAACCAACAAAATGAACTTCCAAACAAAAATATTACTTTTCAAACAAGAAGATTAATTTTCTACCGTAAAACACGATTTTTCAACAAAACACATCACTTTTTAACGGAATAGTTGAATTGTCAAATTAAAAACATCAGTTTCCAACCAAAAATAGAATAGTTGAATTTTCAGTTGAAAAAATTATTTTTCATCCAAACTGATGAATTTTTAACTAAAATTAAGAATCTTTAATTAGAATAAGTGATTGAATGAATATGTGAATGTGAATATGATTTTTCAAATTAATACATGAATTTTCAACTCAACAAGATAAACTGGCAAACAAAAATTTAATAGCAGAATTTTCAGGTGAAAAAACTAATGTTCAAACAAAGACACGATTTTTCAACTAAAACGATGGAATATTCAATTGAAATAGTTAGTCACGTTTTCAGTTGAAAAAATATTTTTCAACGATAAAACTAACTTCCTTTCAAATAGTTACGTTTTCAAACAAAGTGATGAATTTTCAATTAAAATGAAAAATCTTCAACTGAAACAGTTGAATTTTAGACCAAAAATATGTGTTTTCAATTAAGCGCATTAATTTCAACCAAAAAAGATAAATTTTCAACTAAAAAATAAAGATACATAGATTTTCTGGTCAGGAGACAGAAAATATTGCAAACAAACTGGTAAATTTTCAAAAAAATACATGTATTTTTCACCAAAAATTGAATAGTTAAATTTTCATTAGAAAAAGTTAATTTCCAACCAAAAAACCCCAACTTCCAACAAAATATTTCAATAAAATAATATAAAGCTACTTATACAAATATGAAGAATCATTGTTATGCAATTTTATATTGCAATTAAAAGAAAAATTAAGCATACAATAGGATCTTTTCGAAGGATCAACTTCGAGAAAATTTTAAACTACGAAACATTCCAGATTCCAAAGTATTTTTGGAAAGCACCGAAAACTAAAAAGTTCCAAATCTATTCTAAGCTTCACAAATAAATTCGAGAGAATCATGTTAAGGGGTAACACCTCTCTAGCGCCCGAAAAAGAGGTCCATTTTCAAGAATTTTTTTTGTTGAGTTTGACAGAAGGAATAGGAATTATTTTTGGAGGGTTTAATCAGCATGTATTTAGGTACAGAAAAAACAAAATTTCATTGAAAAAAAAATACAAAATAGCGGCGATTGGGAAATTTCGTATGTTACCTTCTTAAAAACGGACTGTGCGACCGGAAACATTTTTCCTTCAATTTTCGAGGTGGAACAAAACAGCAAGGATATTCAAGAACTATATATCATTAGCTTGATTTTTTTTACCAAATTTTGTAGAAATGGTGCACTTTTGAAAAAAGGTTTGATTGTCGGCCAAAAAATCAGCACGAAATTGTTAAGTGATTTCGAGAAGAGCGCGTTTACAGTTTTACTAACAGAAAAATCCATGAATCTTGGCAGCGTTCACTGATTCACAGACACGCCTATACTATTTGTAATAGAAAATAGCACACCCTAGTTGACACCTGAGGAAACAGAATAACCGTCCCACTTAAAATTTCGACAGGTAAAAGAAATATAAAAGCGTTGGATCCAAGTGCGCCGCTGGAGCGCTCAGTGTACACTTCGAGGCTCTTCTTTGGAATCAAGATTTCGACCTGTTAATATTTTTTTTTGCAATGGGATCAAGTGTACGCGGGATGGCCACATAAGGCGATATCAGCCGCTATCATTGTAGTACAGATGACTAATTTATTAGTAACTCTGACTACTAAAACTTTACTAATGTAAACTAGTCACGAGTACTACAAACGGCTTCCTAAGCCGACTACTTGCTTAGTTGGTGTTACTAACTGAATAGTCGTAAGAACCAATCAATGCTTTATTAATAAAAAGGTAGTAGCCCTCACTATTCATTTTTCTCAGTGTATACTAATGCCTACTTTTTTTTCAATAACCAATTCTACGAACAAACCTCAGGAGCAGCAATGGAATCTCCAATCTCACATGTAATAGCCAACATCATTATGGAACATCTAGAAACTAAAATCTTTAACAAATCAAAGCTTAAAGCGGCATTTTTGTGCCGTTACGTTGACGACACCCTTGTCATCTGGAGATATGGACTAGATGAACTGCACAAATTTTTCGATTTCATGAATCAATTACACCCTAATATGCAGTTTACCACGGAAATTACACAAAACGGAAACGTACCAGTTTATAAAAGATATGATAACACATTAGGGCATGAAGTTCACAGAAAACCCACCCACACAAACAGATGCTTACATGCCTCCTCACACCAAAAGCAATCGGTCATCAACTCCCTTGTATACAGAGCTGTCTCCATAACAGATGAAGATAACTAAAAAAAATAACTACAAAATATTACACAAATCCTAATGAAGAACGATTAAACAAACAAATTGATAAGGCAATAAGAAAATACACTAAAAAAAAACAATTCAACACAACCTACTAAAGAAAGAGGGAGAAAAACAACCACCATCCTACCCTACATTCAAGGTATCACAGAACAAATAGGAAGAATTCTCAACAAATACAACATCCAAATTATATTAAGGCCACCTGCGAAAATAGGACAACTTCTAAATAACCCTAAAGATAAAAAGGAACCTTTTAGTTATCCGGGAGTACATAAAATCCCTTGTTCTTGTGGCAAAGTCTATATTAGAGCAACTGGGAGAGCCGGGAGCCAGCGTGTGAAGAAACATGAGAGTCAAGTCAGGATAACACATTTCAATATTTTTCCAAGAAAACATAGAGAAGCTATGGAAATCCTAAAACATCCTAATAACATAAATAGGGACAATGGATATAATACCAATCCAATTTGGCTTTCCGTCCTCCCGGGTTAAAAAAAAAGACTTGATTGGCTAATTAAGTTCGACCAGTCCCCACTATTGGACGCTCTGGCCAATCGCAGGCATCGTAGAGAATACATTTAAGAACAACATAACCTGAAACTTCTGTTTCAGGTCAGCCCTGAAGAAGTGATCTGCAATGTTCATGAAACGTCAGCAAGATTGGTAGTTTTGTACATGATCAAAACCCGAAAAAGCTTTGAATTTAGGAAATTTCATATTCATGAAATTAGTAAATTCCCGAAACCCTTAATTACCAGAATTTGAGGGTAATTAACAAAATTTCAAATAATAATAGAAACTTTTTTGTTAATTTATGAACCTCGAAATGAGTTTTAGTTGAAGGGCAGTGACAAGGAATTTCACATTTCTGTGCATAATGGAAATGAGAAAAATTCAACATGCATAAATTTGAAATTTTATTAATACATTTTCAGTTGAAATTATTTATTTTCAACCAAAATGAACGGAATGTTGGACAAAATTTTCAGATTTTCAACCAAGCTGATAAATCTTTGATAAAAGAATAAATTCTCAACAAAAAGTGTAATAGCTGATATTTACACCAAAAAATATTTTGTTTTTCAATAAAAAAACAGTTGAACCAAATATATGAATTTTCAAAAAAAAAGGGTTGAATTTTCAATCAAGGAATATTGTTCAATCAATGAAGAAAATTGAATGAATAACACAAAAATATGCATTTTCTACCAGAATAAATACATTTTTAAATGAATATGACGATTTTCAACAAAATGAGTTTTTTTTTTACTGAAAAGGATCCATTTCATGAGAAAAATGGAATAGCTATATTTTTATTAAGAAAAGTTACTTTACAAATACAACAGAAATTTAATTAAATTTTGTTAAACTTTCAATCATAGAAATGAACTTTTGAAAACTAAAATGATAAATTTTTAATAAAAAAAATGTGTAATCAAATACATAGCTCGGTCTTTGTACTTAATCCACATATTTGTGCAGACCTTTCGAAATTAAAGGTCAAAACATCGAAAACTGTAACTTGGTGATTGTGATATTGCAAAATAATGTCAAAATTTTATTTGTCATAATTTCTTTAATATTTGTTGCTTATTTTGCAATAATTGTTATTCTCAGCTAGCCTGAAAAAAGTATCATTTCAATAAATGTATATTATTACAATAATTAATATGTATTGGTATCAAAACTTACGTTTTTTCATTGTCTTGTCTTTATAATTAACAAAGAGTGCGCATTATATGAAGAAAAAAGAAAACATTTTTGCGATTAAACATTTCATTGCAACTTGTGTCGTTTTTCCATAAATATAATGAAAGAAAGTTCGTAGATATAATTTAAGCAAAAACTTTCGTTAAATGTAATGTCATTGTAGCTTGTGTCGTTTTACCAAAAAGTGAATGTTGCATTTCTAATGTATTTTTATAACTAAAGTGTAAAACAAATTTCTTAATCTTTCTTAGTTATACAACTTTCGTCTCTTCATTTTTTTTCTTTTGTGTGGTTTTTCCAAAAATTAATTTTTTTTTATTTTCAATGTTATTTTTTACGAATAAAACTGAAACTGCGCGATCCATCGAAAAATGATTCATAACAAATTTACAGATCTTTTTTGAGTGTACAACTTTTATTTTATTTAAAAAATTTTTTTGTACCTGTATCGTTTTTCCGAAAATTGAATTATTTTATTCTTAATGTTATTTTTAACGCATAAAGAAAAATACGAGTCTTATCAAAGAGTGATTGATAACAAATTTGTAGATGTTTTTTGGATGAAAAATTTTTGTTTGTTGCTTTCTTTTCATATCTTGCATAGGTTGATCACAAAATGGAATTTTTCATTATTTTTTGTGCGGTCGAAATTTGAATTTTCGATTTGCCAAGAAAATTCTGAAATCTGTTGTAACAATGTTGTAGGTTGTTTAAAAAGCAACTATTTCTTCTCTTAACTTTTTTCATATTGTGCATTGTTTGGCTTCATATCTTCATTTTCGATTGATTTTAAAAAATTGTTTGTGCGTGGAATTTTTGAGTCTTGAAAAAAGTGGTCCTAAAATTTTTTCCAATGCTCTTCTTGTGTTTTCATCCAAAATGGCTGTCAATTCTTCCGACAGTCATCGTGCTCACATACTAAAAATTTACAAATGTACTCACGCACCCATACACACAGACACATTCGCGAAAAAACGTTTTTTCGGGTTCAGAATGTTTGAAAACATCAAAATTTGACAAAAACGGAGTGGGAGGTCAAATTTTACATGAATCCCATTCCTTCTCGGATGAGAATGTAAAACTTTTGAAAGACAGCATTTTTCAAAAAGTTGAGCTTCTAACTGAAGACGGTGAATGTTTTTCTGAAATCATATATAAGATTTTCTGTAAAGTCCATCAAAAAATTTTGCTGAGCCGAGAAACATCTTATTTGACATTATAGTGGAAAAGATGAATGCTCGGTGCCAGGTCTCATTGCCAAGAACAAATAATATTTACCTGTCTTAAAACTTTGGCATTGAGTCACATTTGTGGAAAAATAAAATCTTTAATCTAAAGTATACTAAGCATTATATTTTAGGAAAGATTTCAATATCGTTGCTTATTTATTATACTGGAACTTAATTATCATTTGTGTAGAAAAAACTTCAGTTCATTTTCTTACATTTTTGTTTCAAAATTCAACTACTTAGTTGGGAGTGGAACTACTTTGTTAGAAATTCATTTCTTTCGTTGATGATTAATTATTTTAGTTGAAAAATATTCTTTTCTTTTTTTTGAAAATTTAAATATTTTTTTAACATGAGAAAGAAAAATTTTCACTGAAAATCTAACTATTCCATGTTCGGCACCGCACGCCAGTACTGCGGAGCATTACCGGCCAATACTGGTCCAGTGGAGATGCCCAGTAAAGGGACTTCGGCAATCAGCACTGGGCCAGTACTGCGCCAGTAGTGTATTTCCAGCTGGGTTACGAACCAAGAAATATTTTGAAGAAATCAGTTCCTGCTTCCAGAAAGATGAAAACTATTACTTTTATCCTGTTCTTCTGCATGGTGAAATTACTTGGCAACTCTGGAGAATTTCCAAATAATATCACTATGAAGAAGAACAGGATAGAAGAAACAGTTCTCATCTTTCTGGAAGCAGGAACTGATTTCCGGCAACTTCGTTCAACTCCAACTGAAAAAATCTTGAGCTGGTTGTACTTATATAGGTACCAGCCTTCACGTGATATTGACAAATATTACTCGTATTACTACATTCAGGCATCGAAATAGCGTTTCTTCCTTATATCAAAAATCTATTTACTATCCTTGAAAATGTTAGACATTCGGGATGTAGGTACTCGATCCACGCGTCGATTGGAAACAAGAGACACGTTGCCAACGAATTTACACAAACGCAAAAACTTTTGTCAATATTCTTAAAAATTGGCACTTGCTGATTATTTAAAATTCAGTGTGAAAATTACATAATTCAAAATGATAAATGTTGTATGACGATACAGGGTGTCTACTAAAATCCTGAAAAAAAATTACTTGACGCTTCCAGGTTTTTTCCATACGTATCTCAAGTTTTTCCAAGGTATAATTTTTCACATTGCGAAGCTATTCCGATATTTCTCATTTTTCGAAACAATTGACTAGAAATATGTATACCGTTTTGCGAGTTTATTATATATTATGTTTTTTTTTTCAGTTTCTGAGGATTAAATTAATATGGTTAATTTGAACAGCTTTTAGAGATATTGTATTATAAGATATTCTCAAATATATTTGCTCCATCGATTGATAAATAATTAAATGATACTAAAAACATAATCCATATCTTGCATATGACTCTCTAATCCATGAATTTCAATCCTAATTCAAAGAAATTTCTTTTTTATCTTTTCCCATTCAAAATTCAGTTCGTATTCAGGTAAAGAAATACGGGAACCAAATACTTGAATTTCAACTAAAAAATATCAATTTTCAACCATATAATTGAACTTCGAACTAAAAAATATCAGTTTTCAACCAAAAATGGAATTGCTGAATTTTTCACAAAAAAAGGAAACAAATTTTCAATCAAAGTGATGAATTTTCAATTAAACTGATGGATCTCAACGGCAGTAGGTGAACTTTAAATAAAACAAAATTTTAACAAAAGAGTTTGACTTTGAACCACGTAATTTGATTTTCAAACAAAAAGATAAATTTTCAAATAAATTCATGGATAGGCAATTGGAATACTTGAATTTCCAACCAAGATGGATTTTTAGCGAAAAAGACAATTTTTCAACAAAATGCATGCATTTTCAACAAAATAGTCCAATTATTAACTGAAAAAGACAAATTTTCAAAAAGATAGTCGGATTTTTAATTAAAAAGATCAATTTTAAACCAAAAATGGAACAGTTGAATTTTCAGTTTAAAAAAGTAATTTTCAACCAATCTGATGAACTTGTAACTGAAATAGTGAATATTCGAGTGGAGTAATTGAATTTTGAACAAGAAACATGAATTTTCAACCAAAAAGACGAATTTTCAACTCAACAAGATAAATTTTCATCAAAAAATTGTATAGTAAAGTTTCTAGATGAAAAAAGTAATGTTCAACTAATGAGACGAATTTTCAACTAAAACTATCACTGGAAAAGTTCAATGTTAAAGCAAAAAGATGAATTTTCAACGAAAAAAAATTAATTTCGACCAAAAAAGACGAATTTTTGACTAAAAAAGAAAATTATATAATCATCAATTGAAAATTTCCATTTTTAGTTAAGAAAATTAATTTTTAGCCAAGGAAGAATTCTAAACAAAAAATGTAGCAGTTGATATTCCAACCAAGAAATCTTTCAATGTTTAATCAAAAACAGTTTAGTTGAACAAAAAAGACGACTTTTCACTATAAGTTGAATTTTTAACAAACAAAGATTTTGTTGTCAAGAGAAAGAAAATATTGCAAAAAACTGGTGAATTTTCGACAAAATACATGTATTTTCAACCAAAAATGGAATGGTTAAATTTTAAGCCAAAAAAATGAATTTCAAACAAAAAAAAAACGAATTTTCAATAAAATAGTTCAACACAATAACATAAAGCTACTCTTACAAATGAGTACTGATTGTTAGTCAATTTTATATTGCAATAGAAGAAAGATTAGGCATGCTCGCGAAAAAATTCCCTGACAATTCCAGACTTTCCAGGTAGGGTAGACACCCTGTCCTGAATTAGAAAAAATCTGAAAATAACTACTATGATTTTCAAGATATTTTAAATACCTACTTATTTCCAATAATTTGGGTCTATATATCATAATGGATTCTTTTAATGTGGAAAGCTTCTAAAAGAATTGTATCAAAAATTAAATTTTTATGTTAGTTGAAGAAAATCAAAATCTTCGAATCTCTCCAGATTCCAAAATATTTTTCAAAAGCACCGAAAACTAAAAAAATTTCAAATCTACTATAAAATTAACTAATAAGTTCGAGAGAATCATGTTAAGAACCCATAAATTCTAAATTTAGTCTGGCGTATTCTAGTGAATTATGAAAAAATTACCGAACATTTTCTTTAGATACTCGTGTCTTGGAAAAAATTAAGATAATTTAATTTTTTGTGTGACAGCATTCTTTCAAATTACACCTTTGATTTTTTTCTTAATTTTTTTGTTTCTATTCATAAAAATATGATGGAGATATGCTGTGAGTTTCGTCCTTGCTAAAATAATTAGGAAAAACTTATTCTTTCATAATATAATATAAATTTTTTCAAATATTACAGGGTGTCTAGTCACCTGAAAAATCTGGAAATGACAGGGAATTTTTTCGCGGCCGTGCTCAATTTTTTTGAAAATTGTTACATAAAATTGAATAACAATGATTCTTCGTTTGTGAAAGTTTGGTTGAAATTCTTTTGTCTTTCGACTGAAGAATCTTTTTAGTTGAAAATTCAACTTCTGTTAAAAATTCGTCATTTTTGGTTGAATTCAACTGTGTTTGATTTAAAATTAAAACCTTTTTTCGTTAAAATTTTTTTCTTGAGAACTCATATTTTTTGGATGAAAATTCAAGTACTTCATTGAAAGTGTAACTATTTTGTTGAACGTTCGTTGGTTTCTAGTTAAAAATTAATTCTATCACTGAAAATTAAACTATTGCAGTTGAAACCAGTGACAAATAATTTCACATTTGTGTGCATATTAGAAATGACAAAAGTTTAACATTTATAAATATAAAATCTTATTTTCAGTTGAAATAATTAATTTTCAACCAAGAGGAAAGGAATTTTAAAAAAAAAGAGTCGAATTTTTAACCAAGAAAGATTGTTTAATTAATAAGGAAGAAAAATGTCATCCAAAATGTTGAGCTTTCAAGTCATAATGACGAATCCATTAAAACAAATCCAATTCACAACAAAAAATAGGCATTTTCTACCAAAATAATAGAATCTTTGACTACAAAAGACGATTTTTCAACAAAACAAGTGTATTTTCAAACTGAAAAAGATCCATTCTATGACAAAAATGGAATAGCTATATTCTTAGTGGAAAAATTAATTTCCCACAAAAAAAGCAAAACAATTTTCAAAACCATTAGTTAAATTTCTAACCAAAGATATCCACTTTTTACTGAAATGATGCACCTGCCATCAGAAACATAAATTTGTAATCAAATACATAGTTGAATTTTTAACCCAGAAGATGAATTTTCTAAAAAAAAAAAGACAAGTTTTTGACCGAATAGATGAATTTCAACTAAAACAGATAACTTTGCAACGAAATAGTTGCATTTTGAATCCAATTCCTAATTTTCAACGGAAGAAAGTAAATGTTGAATCAAACAAGGAATAGTTAAATTTTCAGTTCAATTTTTATCTCCACAAAGAACTTAAATTTTTAGAAAAAAAAAAATTTCAACTGATAAATGAGTTTTTAACAAAGTAGTTCCACTTCCAACTAAGCAGTTGAAGTTTGAACCAAAAATGTTGCACAATCGCTATTCACGATTAGCAAAAATCTTGAAAATTTTATCAAATAATTCGGAAATCATATAAGGTTTTCTGTAAAATTCAGGAAAAAATGTTGGAAAATGAATTGAGTTTTTTGAAAAAGAAGGTAATTAGTGCACGCTATTTTACATGATAGTTGATAAGATAAGTGATCTCGGAGCTAGTCTCATTGCCAAGAACAAAACCGTATTTACCTGTCTTTAAACTTTGGCATTGAGTCACAATTCAAGAAAAATAAAAATCTTTCCTCCAGAGTATACCAAGCATTACGAATTGAGGAAATATTTCAATATATTTGATTATTTATTATACTGAAACCTAATTACCATTTCTATAAAAAATGTGTTTTATCTTCTAACATTTTGTTATGAATTTTAAAGAAAATCTTATGAAAAACATTTTTTTGTTAAAAATTCAACTTCTTAGTTGGAAGTGGAACTATTTTGTTACAAATTCATTTTTTTCATTGACGATTCGTCGTTTCAGTTTGAAATTTTAATATTCTCTTAATATTAAAAACAAAAGTCAACTGAAAATTTAACTAATTCCATGTTTGGTTCAACATTCACCTGCTTCAGTTGAAAATTCAACTTTTTGAAAAATTCTGTATTTTGCTTAAAATTAATCTTTTTTTAGTAAAAAAAATTAATCTTCTAAAATCAAAATTAATTTCTCTGGCTTAAAAATTAGTTTTGCTTTAAATTAAAAATTAATTTTTTTGACTGAAGATTTAACTGTTTCATGTTTGGTTGAACATCAATCTTCTTTAATTGAAAATTCAACTATTTGAAAAATTGTGTACTTTGTTGAAACTTTGTATTTTTTGTAGTATTAATCTTCTTGGTGACTTAATTCCTTTTTTTGATTGAAAATTCAACTATTAGATTAAAAGTTTATGTATTTTGTTAAAAATTATTCTTTCTTGGTAGAAAATTAATCTTCTTGGTTGAAAAATAATTTCTTCGAATCGAAATTTTCTTTTATTAATAATTAATTTCTTTTTTCAAGCAAAAATTTAACTAAATTTTGTGTTGAATTTTTTTTTTTGATAAACAATTTAATTCTTTCCGGTTTAAATTTTATTTCTTTGGTTGAGATTTTTCTGTAAATTAAAAATTAATTTTTTTAACTAAAAATGTAACTATTCCTTTTCATGTCGAATTTTTTTATACGTATTCAATCTTTTTGGTGGACAATGTATTTATTTGGTTAAACATTTATTTTATCCGCTTTAAAACTTATTACTCTAACTAAAAATTGAACTTTTCTATTTTTGATTGAAAATTATTCTTTTTCAGTCAAAAACACATGGACTTTGTTAAAAATTTGTCTTTTTTTGGAAGAAAATTAACTTTTTTTTTAAATTTATGTATTTTATAAAAAATTATTCTTTTCTAATGTGAAATCAATCTTTTGGTTGGCATTTCATTTCTTCCGTTGCAAATTAGCTTTTTTATTGAAAATTAGTGTTTGAAAACAAAAAATTTGATTATTTAATTTTTCGTCGAAATTTTTTTAAAAAGATATTCAATCTTTTACTTGAAAGTTCTTCTCTTGATTTAAAATTGAACAAATTGATTGAAAATTTATCTTTTTCAGTTGAAATTCATCTTTTCTGTAGAAGATTTGTCTTTTTTTGTAGAAAATTCGTCTACTGGGTTGAAAATTCAACTATGTATTTGATCACAAATTTATTTTTTTTATTGCAGGTGCATCATTTAAGTAAAAAGATCATTTATTTAGGGAAAAATTTAACAAATTTTATAAGAAATTCTTTTTCTTTTGTTGAATATTAGTTTTTTCACTAAAATACAGGTAGCTCATTTTTGTCATGAAATGTCTTTTTTCAGTTGAAAATACACTTAATTTGTTGAAAAATCGTATTTTTTGTCAAAAATTCTATCATTTAGGTAGAAAATGCATATTTTTGTGCTGTCAATTGAAATTTTGTTCATAAGTTCGTCTTTATTGCTTGTAAAATCAACATTTTGGATGAGATTTTTTTCCTTTATTGATGAAACCACCTTTCTCGGTTAAAAATTCAAATCTTTTGTTGAAAATTACTTTTTTCTTGGTTGAAAATGTAAAATTTTTTAATTTCTATTATGCACACAAATATGAAATTTGTTGTCAATGCCCTTTACTGAAAATTATTTTTCAATCATCTTTAACTAAAATAATCAATTTTCAACTAGAATAATTGAATTTTTAACAAAAAATCTTATTTTCAACCAAGAAAATTATTTTCTACCAAAAAAGACGAATTTTCAACAACATACATAAATCTTCAACTAGAGAAAGATAAATTGTTAAACAAAAAATGAGTAGTTTTCAGTTAAAAAAATTAATGTTCAACAAAGACATGAATTTTCACCTTAAATGATGGAACATTCAATTTAAACAGTTAAATTTTCAACTTGGATGCTAGAATATTCAAATGGAATAAATTAGATTTTCAGTTTAAATTATATTTTCAGTTTAGAAAAAAATTTTCAACTAAAGAAAAATCATTTTCAACCAAAAACTTGAATTTCTAAATAAATGGTTGAATTTCCAATTCAAGAAGATACATTTCCAACAAAAAAAAAACTAATTTTCGATCAAATGATTACATTTTTAGAGAAAGTCCTGCAAAAAGTCAAATTTTCAGGTAAAAAAGATAATTCTTCGACCAAAAATGAAATAGTTAAGTTTTTAGTTTGAAAAATGAATTTTTAATGAAAGAGATGAATTTTTAACTAAATAGATGAAATATTCAACTGGAATAGCTACATTTTCAGTTTAAAAAAAGTAATCTTCGGCCAAAGAAAATATTAATTTGCAAAAAAGTAGCTCATTCTTCAACCAAAGAAATGAATTCTTAATTGAAATGATGAGTGTTTAACAACAAAAAATATTTTCATTCCAGAAAATGTGAATTTTTAATGAAAAATGTAGTCATTGCCTTTTCAACCAAAAAGATTAGGATTTTACATAAAAAACAGTTGTAATCAACAAAAAAAGACGAATTTTCAAAAAAAGTTGAATTTTTTACCAAGAAAGATTTTCAGTCAAGAGAGAGTAAAAATTGCAACCAAACTGTTGATTTTTCAAACAGAAAGATTAATTTTCTTTAACAACAAATGAATTTTCAATAAAATACGTGAATTTTCAACCAGATACTTTAATTTTCAACTAAGAACGATCAATTTTCAACCAAAAATAGAATAATTACATTGCCAGTCAAAAGCAATAAGTTCAGGCCAACAAAAAGAACGATTTTACAAAAAAATAGTTAAGTACAAAGCTAATTTCACAAGTGAAGAATCATTGTTATTTAATTTAACATTGCAATTTAAAAATAAATGAAGCAGACTCTCAAAAAAAATCCCTGACTATTAAAAAAATTCCCCGACATTTCCAAATTCACACATACAATTGAGAAATGAGTTTCAGTTGGAGGGCAATGACAAGGAATGTCAAATGTGTGTGCGTGTGCATTACACAGCCCCACAAAAAAGTGTCTTGATCCAGAAACGAGATCCATTATTTCCTATGGATTTTGACCCGTTGATCAGGAATCTGAAGGACGTTTTATCATGTTGTCCTTAGTTTTCACACAACCTCAAGATTTTCAAATTTCGAGGAAAAATTCTTTTTTTTTCGAACGACATAATTTCTATGAATGAAAAATAGGCAAGAAGTATAGTTTGACGTGTGAAGATGAAGTCGCAGCATGTTTGACGATGATTTATTGAACTTAATAAATGGTTGTCTTAAAAAATTCAGTACAAAATACGTCAAACTATACTTCTTGCCTATTTTTCATTCAAAAAAATCGCGTAATTCGAAAAGAAAAGAATTTGCTCTCAAAATTTGAGAATTTTGAGATAATGTGAAAACCAAGGACAACACGACCAAATGAGCTTCAGATTCGTGATCATCGGGTCAAAAATCCATAGGAAATGATGGGTATCGTTTCTAGATCAAGACACTTTTTTTATGGGGCTATATAATAGAAATCACAAGAATTTTAGATTTAATAATTTATAATTTCAATATTACATTTGTACATGAAATGATTATTTTTCAACCAAGAGAAAGGGAATTTTCAACAAAATAGTTAAATTTTCAACCAAGCTGACGAATCTTCAATAAAAAAAATGGACTCTCAACGAAAAGTGTAATAGTTGATACTTCCAGCAAACGAAAATATTTTATTTTCCAATAAAAACTGTTTAACTGAATCAAATTTTCAACCAAGAAAGACTTTTCATTCAAAAAAGAAGAAATGTTATCAAAAATATTGAGTTTTCAATTCATAAAGACGAAGTTTTGAAAAAAAAGTTGAATTTACAACACCAAAATATGCATTTTCTTTCAAAATAATTACATTTTCGACTGAATAATATACGAGCTTTCCATAAAATAAGTTAATTTTCAACTGAAAAATTTAATTTTATAGCAAAAATGGAATAGCTACATCCATAATAAAAATATTAATTTTCGAGAAAACAAAACGAATAATTTTTAACCAAAGAAATAAACTTTGAACTAAAATTATGCATCTTCAATCGAAAAAAAATTGTAACCGAATAATTGAATCTTCAACCCACAAGATGAATTTTCTACCAGAAAAAAGACACTTTTCCAACAAAATAGATCAGTTTTCAACTAATAAGATTAATTTTAAAGAACAAATTATATAGATTGATTTTTAGTTAGAGAAGTGAATTTTGAAGACAATAAATTCAATTTTTAATAAAAAAGTTAAATTTTTAAACAATTAAATGAATAAAAGAAATTCAACCAAAGAAATGAATTTTCAGCCAAAAAGATTAATTTTCTACCAAAAAGATTAATTTTATACCAAAAAGATTAATTTTCTACCAAAAAAAGACAAATTTCCTACGAAATAGTTAAATTTACTACCAAGCAAATGAATTTAAAAAAAATCGACATCAATTTAGTCAAATTCACAGTTAGAAAAAAAACATTTTTCAAAAAAAGCTTACTTCCAAGCCAAAGAAATGAATTTTGAATTAGAAAGATTACTTTTCTATTAAGAATAATAATTTTTAACAAAATACGTTAATTTTTGACCAAAAAGATAAATTAGTCACCAAGAAGATGAATATTCTACCACAAAAGTCAAGGTTTCAACAAAGTACAGAAATTTAAAACCAAACAGTTGAATTTTCAACCGTAGAAGATAAATGTTCAACCAAACTTGCAAATGTATTTGTATATTTAATCTCTCTCTTTTACGGGTTTGAGGGCCTCCGCTCCCTGTACATATATTTACATTTCATCCTTATTCTAATTTAACCGCTGCTTATATTCTAATGCTTCGCCTTACATAATAACAATAATATTAATACTATTCTTGTTAAACTTCTAAAAATGAGTGATCTTCCAGGGCTTCCGTTTTCTCTTACCATCAAATGCATTTTCACCGATTTAAAAATTTAAAATTTTTACTAGATACTTTCCTTTAAACAGGATTACCCGTTTGGCTCTGCTCTGTTCCCTTGCTTTCTATTATTTCTTCCAGTTTTTTCATCCACATCACTCCCTGTCCATTACCATCAAAATCCGTCTTACACACTCATCCACACTCAACTGTCCATCTTCCTCTCCTGTACAGCTCTCTAACACATGTGCCCATGACTCCACTTCATATCCACATACTCTGCACAGATTATCCTCTTCATCCATCCAATATCTACAAGCTCTCACTCCTTCCCCCATTCTAAACCGTACCACCCTATTCCATTTGTCTTCCTTTTTCATCTTTTGCAAATATTCTGATTCCGTCAATCCTTTGACCATCATATACCATCTATTGTACCTCGAATCCATAATCTTTCTCCATCTCTCTTCTCCTTGTCTTACTAATAGCTCTAATTCTATGTTCTGCCAATCCAGAACTCCTTCTTGTATATCATAAACCCTCCTCATTTTTTTCCTTTCTTCCTCCCATTTCGAATTTCCCAAATTTCCTCTCGTCTCCTTGTTCCGAACTTGGTCCAAGCATACTTGTGCTATTCTGCTCCCCTCTCCCCTTTTCAGTTTCTCTTCAAACCGCCAGGCTCTCTTAATTTGTCTCGGTACCATTTTCTCCCTTCCTAGTTCTTTCCTCAACATGTATCCTGGGCAACTCCAACTAACCCTCATTACCCATTTCAGAAATCTCTCATGCATGCTTTTCACTTTCCTATGTTCCTTCCATCCCCAGACTTCCACCCCATAACACAATACCGCCCAAACCAACGCATCAAACAACCAGACCCTCATTCTCCAATCGTCATTGAACCTTCTCTTTCCTATACCCCATACTTGGCCCATTACTTTGCTCGCACATTCGATTCTCTTCCTCACCTGCACTTCGTTTCCCCCTCCTGCCTCAAACCAAAAACCTAAGTAAGAGAACTCCTCCACACTTTCCACTGTTTGTCCGTTCATCTTTCAAACGTAACCTATTGTGGTCATTCTACTTCTGAACCACATCACCTTGGTCTTCCCCACGTTCACCGTCAGTTCTTTTGCTCCCACATACTTTTCGAAAATTCTTATCATTAGGTTCATCCCCTTCTCATCGTCTGCTAATAGAAATACGTCGTCCGCGTATGCTAGAGAATATAGTTTGCTATTACCCAGAATCGTCCCCCCTTTCCCTTTCTCCTTTAGCTTCTCCTCTAATTCTGCCAGAAGCATATTAAATAGTAGCGGACTCAACGGGCACCCTTGCCTGAGACCTCTTCCTGTCCAGAAAACCTCCCCCCTTTTCCCCCTCTCTTCACCCTAATCCTGGTTTCAGTAAAAATTTCCTTTATCCTCTCCACTAACCGTTCCCTATTCCCCTTTCTTTCATTGCCTGCCATAGCACTTTTCTATTCACTGAGTCAAAAGCTGCTTTAAAATCTACGAACAAGGCTACTAATTTCCCTCTTTTTATCCCTAAGTTTTTGTTAACCAAATAGTTGAGTACGTAAATGTTATCTATTGTCCCCATCCCTTTTCTAAATCCAGTCTGATTGTGTGGGATACTTTGCTTCTCTTCTATCTGACTCTCCAACCTTTTTCTTAGAATTTCCGCGTATATTTTATAACCCACTGGCATGAGGGTGATCCCTCTGTACTCTTCTACCTTCTTACCCTCCCCTTTCTTAACAATCGGTACCACCAGACCTGTCATCCACTCCTCCGGCCACCCTTCTCCTTTCCAGACCTTGTTGCAGATCTTCCACATCCCTTCCCTAATCCCTTCTCCTCCATACTTTATCGCTTCTTTCTCCATACCATCCTCTCCTGTAGCCTTGTTTCTTTTCAGTCTATCTATCGCCTCATCCACTTCTTCTCATGTTATTTCGTTCCCTTCCTTCATTTCTCCCTAGACTATCCTTCTATTTTCCCCTTTGATCCTATTTTGTTCTGCCCCAAGCAGACCCTTCAAATACTCCGTCCACTCATCCATTTCTATTCCTTCATTCACGCCCTTCCTTCCTCCTCTTTCCCTGTTTATCACATCCCAGACCCTACCTTCTTTGATTGCTTTTTCTACTTCTTCCATGTATTTCTCCTTTCCCCTTTGCTTTTTCCTTTCCAGCATCCTCTCATGTTCTCTTTTTCTCCTGTTGTACTCCGCCTTCTCTATTTCTCCTTTCCTCCATTTTCTTACAGACTCTTTCATTCTCCCCTTACTCTCCCTGCATTCCTCGTCCCACCAGCCTCTCTTTCCCTCTTCTCTTCCTCCTTTTGTACATATCTCATCCCTTACCTTCTCAATAGACCCTTTCAACCTTTCAATTAACGAGTCTACTCCCTCCTCCTTTTCATATCTAACATTCTCCTTTTCCATTTTTTGTTCAAACACTTTTCATTTATCTACCCACCATACTCCCATTTTCGAGTTCCTTTCCCCCCTCTTTCCTTTCTTCCTCTGCCACGCTTATGGACGCCACCTTTCAGTGTAGCTATTACTGGGAAGTGCTATCCCTATCTCATAGCCCTATCTCATTCCCCACATTCATACTGCCTATCATATTCCTCATTCTTCCTTCCGCCAGGATGTAGTCTATTACTGTTTCTCCCTTACCTATAAATGTAATCTCTCATTCCCCACATTCATACTGCCTATCATATTCCTCATTCTTTCTTCCGCCAGGATGTATTCTATTACTGTTTCTCCCTTACCTATAAATGTAATCTCTCCTTTCTCATCTCCTTCCATGTTGCCATTACATATAAACCATCCGGTTTCTCCTATCACGTCTAGTAACCTCCTTCCCTCCCGGTCTATCTCCCTATGTTTGGAGTTCCTTATATAAACCTGCTTTTCTTCATCCGAAGTCCCTCCCCCTTGCTCGCCAGTCCAGGTATTCAAGTCACCTCCTATCAAAACCAATTATTCCTTTTTTTCCTCCATACAGCTCCTTATTACTCTCCAACCTTCCTCTTCCCCTCTTCTTCTATACACAAAAACCATCGCTATTTTGACTTTTCAAATTATAAACCTTCTTACCATTGTTCCGCCCTTTTCCACCCTGTCCTCCTCTGTTCTACCTTTTACTGTCAGTTCTTTTCTCAGCCCTGAGACCATGCCGCCTATCCCTCTACCTTTAACGTGTTCCTTTCTTGCTTCTTGCATTGTCCACACATACCCTTTAGGTAACATCCTTTTCATCCCCTTCCAATTCTTCTCATCCGCCCAGGTTTCACTCATCATAATCACATCCCACTTTTCTAACTCCCGCCAGAAAGCTTCATTCTTGTTCTTCAAGCCTGACATATTCCAGAAAGCTATTTTCACGTTATTCTCCTCCCTTCCCTCACCTATTCTCCTCACTTTTCTTCCGTCTTTCTTCTTGGAAACCCCTCTGTTTGATCTCTAACCTCTTTTGCATCTTCCTTTCTATTATCTTTCTCAACTCTTTTTCCCTTCTTCCTTATTTCTTCTACTTCCTCGTCCCAGGACCACTCCTCCCCATTTATCCATAATCTGTCTCTTTCTATCCATACCATGCAGCCCTTTTTCGTCTCTACCCATGCTCCCTGCTCTATTTGCTATCTCCGTTTCCTCTCCCTCCATGTCAAATCCTCTTCAATTCTCTCCCTTCTTCCTTTCAATAATTTTTTGTTCTCCATAATTTTCTTTTTCTCCTCCTCACTCCTTACTTTTACTATAAACATTCCTTCTTTTCCTTCCTTCGTCATTCCAATTCTCTTAACACCTTCTACCCTTACCCGAGTTCCAATATCTCTCAGCAGATTTTTTATTTCCACTTCCCCTGTTTCACTCTCTACTTTGAATCCCTTGACTACCTTGTTATTTTTCCTCTTCGCCCTTTCTTCCCCCTCCAATCTTCTTTCAATCTCACTCAGTCTTTTCTTCAATCTTTCATTCTCATTTTGCACGTTATCACTCCCTTCTACTTTTCCCGCACTCTCTGTTTCCTTCCCCATATGCTCATTCCTAATTTATAATTTGCTTACCCGTTCTTCTGACTGTTTCATCTCCCTATTTCTCTGTTCGTCAACTTGTCTCTGTCTATTGTCTATGCTCTCTACCAAACTTGCAATAGTTAAATTTTCAGTGTAAAAAAAAATTTTAAAAAATGTTAAGAAAATAGTTAAATTTTGAACAAAAATGAAGATTTTTGAGCGAAAATGATGAATTATCAGCAAAAAAAAAATTCATCATAGTAGTTCCACTTTCAACTAAGTGGTTGAATTTTGAACCAAAAAAAGTTTTTCAGTCGCTGTTAACGATCAGATAAAATTTGGAAAATTTTATCAAATATTTTTTAATCAAATGGGAAATTTAATTCTACCTTGATGAATGGTTCATCCGTAAATACTTTAAAAATGTATTTTTCTATGTTCTTAAAATGTTAAACAAATATTGAAAGAATACAGTGTCAGATTATTACACACGCGGAAAGTCATATTTTGTCACTGAAAAAAAATAATAGTTTGCCAATGTCAATGCATTTTGAGTAAGTGGAAGAAATGGTGTCATTCATCTTGAATTTACTGGAATGTTCTCGCTGAAATAAGGAAACTTCTGTAAATCATATGCAACGTTCTCAAATCATATCACATTTTCTTTAAAATCTATAACAAAATGTTAGAAAATAAACCGATTTTTTTTCTATAGAAAAGGTCATCATTACAACGTTGTTCTAATAATTTAAATTTTTCAAGATTTAACAAACTTTTTAACAAAATGTGAATCTTTGAAGATTTCAAAAAAAAATTTAAAAGCGTGTCAAAAATTTTGAGAGGTTGCGAAAGTATAAAAAACTTTCTTCAGATCCTTGGGAAAATTTCAAAAATTTTCGAAACATTTTTCATGAATGCGTGAGGTAAATATTGCACTAAATTTAGGCGATAAGGAAGAGGCTTTTTTTGGTTTCAAAACGGAAGATTGTACGATCTGACCTTTTATTTCAAGGTTGTCTGCTTCGCGTTTATACATTATTAATAATGTAAACTTCTTTTCCGTAATGTCACATTGACAAAAAAAAAGTTTATTGCTTTGTTATTTCAAAACGAAATTTTAGGAGATCAAAAGTTTTCATTGTTGCAAGATTACACAATTTCCGAAAACATTCGACTGAGCTTAAGAAATAATTATTTAGAAAATTAAGCCGATCTTTTTCAAAATTTTGGAAAAATTCGAATCATTTCAAAAGATTTTTCGTAAGTCTAGAAGTTTCGAAAGGTCGGAAAACTAATTTGGAGCTTGTCAAGATTTAAAAAAATGGTAAACAAGCTAAGGATCTTTGAAGATTTCGAAACAAAATTTGAGATCGTTTTAAGAGGTTCGAAAGACTGCAAGAGGATAGAAACATTTTTTCGAATTGGAAAATTCCCAAATAAAAAAATTGCCGACAGTTTATAATATGATAAGAACAAACAACTTCTTAAACCAATTTTTAAGAAGTGAAAATCTTTCTTTGATCGATTCAACTGTTACCTTAATAGGAACGTAAGTTCTATTATTTTGGTCTTACGATCAATTTGAATAAAAAAGACTTATGTTAGAAATATAGTACAAAGTTTCTCATATAGAGAACGAATTCAACTATAATGAAAAGAGCGCGCCTAGGTATTAGGAATTTGAAAATTCAAATAATTATATTGTGGTAAAATTTATTTATATAAAGTGTTTCTGTTTTTGAATTTATGGAATAATTCTTGAACTTATTTATGAAAAACGATTCTGAATTCTTATTTTATAATTGTTATTTTCTTTGGCTAAAAACATTATATTATCGATATTAAAATCAAAAAGGTCAACATTCCAAAAGTTTTGTGACAAACCTGTGTTTAAATTGTCAATTCTGCAATCTCTTTTATGTTCTATTATTCTCGTTTTTAACCTTCTGCCAGTTTCAGCAATGTAAACTTTATTACAACCTTTGCATTTTATTAAATAAACTACGTTTGATAAATTTTCTATTTTTTCTGAATCTTTCTTATTTATAAGACAATTTTCCAATTTATGGTTATTTCTAAAATATACGTTAATGTTGAATTTTTGCAAGGCACTTTTTCATCTCTCTGATAAACCTTGTACGTATGGTAACGAAACACGTAGATCAGTTTTCTTGTAATTATCTAACCATTTATTATGTTTGCTAGAACTATTGTAAATTTAATTGATTCTTTCTTTCTCAACACTTTCTATTAAAGGTAGTGGATAATTATTTTGCTGTAATGTAATTTTCAATTGATCTAAATTTTCTTTCCTGAACGCGAAATCACTTGGTTTTATACATCCATCTATTAATCCCTTGATTAGTCCGATTTTTTGGTTAAATTGATGGTGTGAGTTATAATTCGAATATTGGCCTGACCATGAAGATTTTTTGTACCAATTGGTAATTAAAGCTCCATTTTCTTTTTTTATAATTTACATATCTAAATGATTTAAGGTGTTATTATTTTTATTCAAAAGTCAATTGTAAAGATTCTTCGATACTATTAAATGTATTAATTTATTCTTAAATTTCATCAGTAGGAACTATTGTAAATATATCGTCCACGTACCTTTCATAGAAAAGCGGTTTAGAACTTAATTTAGATAGTGCTCTATTTTCTATCTCCTCTAAAACAAGATTGGAAGCAATCGGAGATAAGATAATTATCTGCAATATAATAGAATATAATGTATTGCGCCTACCTTACGACAATGTGTCGCGTAGCTCAAAGCAAAACACAAGTGGTATCCGTGTCCCTACTTTCAATCGAAAGATATTATATCCCCTGCTTATTGTAACCAGTCACCAAATATTTATAACACAAACACTAGCGTACAATAAAGTTTGTTTTCACTCGAGAAATGCAAAGACTCGACCGGAAACACCCGCGTTAGCCCAGGTCTTATTTCTGAAAAATGCGAATAGTAAAAACTGTATTTCAGGAAAAGTAACGCTTTGGGGTGAAATCAATCACATTTCAGTTTAATAGCGATTGATTGATTTTTAGGGGTGGCCCAAGGGGCCCATGTGCAATAATTTCAAAAGCCTGTTTTTTTGACCGGATAAAATCGCCATAGGGGTAAAGGGGCCATTTTACGGAGAGAGAATTACGTATCTTCCATTTTATCATCCATGGTGGATTAAGGGTTCATCAGTCACTGTGAAGCGTATGCTTGACACGGATCTTTTGTGGTTACCATGTAAAAAACATATCTTGGAGTTGGGCCTTGAAGCAGTATATCACGCAGTCATGCGACATTCCGCCGGTCCTGACATCATTCTTTTTAAGAAATGTCAAGCCCAATGGAATAATAAAGATCAGACAAAATATGACTTGCCACAGGACTATCCCTCTTCTCTCGATAAGATAGTGCGTGATAAAATTATTCATTTTGCTGAAACCAAAATACAGGTAAGAACTTAAAAACCAACACTTTTTTTGGTTATTCTTACCCGCTGGCTTGTGGAAATAATTGATTTTTCTCTCTTTGTTCAGATTGGTCAGCCTAGGGCGGACTACCTTGAGCTGCTGGAGCTCGCCATTATTTTTTTAGGTGGTATTCCATCAAGGGGGGTCAAGTTTAGATCCTCGGGACCAATTCACTCGGCAAGGTGGATGACGAAAGCTCTCTATAGCATTAAAGATTGGCTTTTCCGGCGTCAGTTTGGGCTGACCGCAGCTGAAGCTGAAGGTCTATGGAACGTGTGTCTCTTCATCGCTCTTTGTTACCTAAATGCGTGGTTTTCGTGTACGGATCCTGCTGCTGCTCCCCGATCAGACAAGGAACTTGTAGCGTCGCTTTTTCTCCTTTCTGAAAGTAACGCACTAACCCGTCAACTGCCATGAAGAAAGTCCAGAGACATCTTTGGTACTTAGGTAAGGAGTTGATTGCTTTGGCGCTCATCGATGAAGCGTTGACAAATGAAGAAGGATACGCTCTTGTGGCATCAATTAAAAGCAATTCAGGGAATGAAAACTATAGAAAAAACAGAGAAATTACAATTGAGGATTTTCATCACACAGCACTCTCAGATTTAGGTATGAATATTACATTGATGACATTTAATTATTTTTTTATCTTTTAAATATCAGTTCATTAAATGTGCAACTTTTGATTTCAGGAACTGTTAACTCAATGAATTTCTTCAAAATATTGGAGTTAAGCTGTGATTCCATGGACTTCATCGCTTGCCACTGGTCTCAGCAACCATCATACATCCAGGCAAAAGCTGCCATTGATAGTTTATCAATTGTTAATGACCACCCGGAGCGATTTATCATGCTAATGCAAGATTATAACACACACCTCACAAAAAAGGAGGATACTTTTCAAGACTTGATGTTGAACGTTTCAGAGCATAGGAAGACTCTGCCCAACTATAAGAAAGAGACAATTTACAACAGATATTTTAATGAATAATTTTGCATTACTATGAATATTTAGAACAAAAGCCACTGTATCTTTATAAAAAATTGTTCACAACCTACCTGAAATCATGAAGTCCATCCTTTCCTGTAGATACCCATACCGAGGTGATAGAAAGGACCACGCTGCTGGAACTGCGCCGAGCGGCCCAGTGATATAGCGGCGCGCGAGAATCGCATGCTTCATATCTTGAAAACCGCTACAGATATGCCAAAACGGACAAAATTTTCGCCCAAGAGGGCCGTACAATGGCCCCTTCACTCCTATGGTGATTTTATCCGGTCGAAAAAACAGGCTTTTGAAATTATTACACTGAGGCCCCTTGGGCCACCCCTAAAAATCAATCAATCGCTATCAAACTAAAATATAATTGATTTCACTCCAAAACAATACTTTTCCTGCAATAAAGTTTTTACTATTCGCATTTTTCAGAAATAAGAACTGGGCTAACCCGCGTACTTGAAGTTCATGTCTTCGCCGCTGTCTATGTCATTATCACTGGTTGAATCTATCATTTGGCGTCACCGGTATATTCAGGAACGCTATTTTAGTTGGGTCACTTACTGATTACCTTAGTCGAAGTGGGAAAATCACTGTTTCAGCAGTGATAATTCAAAATACGAAAAATTAATGACAAAATGAGCACGTCAGAGCAAAAGAAAGACTTCTCAGAGTCGTGAGGAATAACGAGACAAGTACCTTTAGAAAAAGAAACTCTTACGCAGAATGCCTGAAGAGGAAGACAACGCAACGATAATAATTGTCTCGTTTTTCCTCACGACTCTGCGGAGTCTTCCTTTTGCTCTGAGGTGCTCAAATATCTTTAAATTTAAGAAAGATGAACGTACAGAGCTTTCGCTTACTAATGAATGTGAAATTGACGCTTTTTCTGTAATTCTGCAATTTTCTGTGATAATTAGAAATGCATCGGTCATACTACAATTTGTTTATTCAAGTTCCGTATACCTTTTCTTTACATAATTTGGGGTGAACTGTACGTTGCATTTGCAATAACTTTTCTAAAATGCACGTTTAGACTACTTTCATATTAAAGTACACTGATTAATTAAATGAAACTACAATTCAGCATGTAATAAATTTATTTATAGATAGAATGGCAATCAATCCTATGAATGTCACAAATATGCTCCTTGTCGTATTTCAAGGATTACAGTTAGGAAACACTTCCGTAACACGAGAAGAAATTGCTTTACAAAATTTTATCGTAAAAATATTGCTTGATGCTATGACAGAATTCAATTAAATGGAAATAACTGAGGAAGGAGCACTACATTTTCAAGAACCCTATAGAGATATTCAAATGGAAACTGTGGGCTCCCGATAAATATCAAAATTCGAAAGAATTAGAGAAAGAATAGCAAGAATTTGTTACTTTGTTTTATAGAATTTTCCCGCTGCTGTTGATGCTGGCCATATTATACAGGATCAAGATTTACAGAAATGGGCTTACAAGCGCCAAAAGATACTGGGCATGAAAATTTTCGATTTAAAGCTTCAAAACGTTGGGTTAGCGATTTTAGAGAATCTCACAGGATTGCAAGTAGAAACAATAATAAATTCCTTACCAAGCAAACGCCTGAAGGAGTAGATTATTTCAAATGTGCAGCCAATCAATTTGTTACTGAAGTAAAACAAATAATTCAAGGGAATGGACTAGATTCCGTCTTCAATTCAGATCAGAGTGAAATTCAGTTAGAAATGCACTCTGGTCGAAATTTATTAGTTGTAGGTCAGCAACAAATCCAATGTTTAGTGGAATATGTAACTTTGACACTCCACAGTTACACAATTCAGCCAATAATGTCAGATGACGGAAAACATTCTAACATTTAATTAACAGCTTCAAAATCTGAGAAACTTACTTCAGGTAAGAATGATTCAATTTGCTGTTTGAAATTGTATTGTGCATATTGTTCAAATTGTTAACCATGTGATAAAATATATTTACAGATCGCTTTAAGACTTGGCTTTAAGAAGTATATTCTCCAAATGTTGGCTCTTCAAGTGTTTTAATAAATGACTCGTGGAGTGGACATTGTCATATGGGCGTTAGAGAAACAGCGCCTCCTAATAAACAAATTACGTAAAAAATAATTCCAAAAGGTACTACTGGTATGATTCGAATATTTAATGCGATGTTGAAGAGTGTTCAAACTCAGAAATTGTTAGGTGCTGCCGGTGCAAGAAATCTTTGTGCCTTAAACATTTTCTCCATGATTATTATTACTGTACAGATTATCATCCGTAAACATAACCAATCATTGTATAAAATAATTTTTGTGATGATAAATATTTCCGTGAATAAATATTTCGTTAATAATGCAGATATCCTGTATAACACTTGATAAAAAAAAATACACCCTGACAGTACGTCTGCAGAGCACAATCGTACAAACCATATGCAAACAGCTATGCGCGCGAAACGTTTACATGTAATTTGAGTCACACTGAGTCCGCACGTTTGCATGAAATTTGGGCGTATTTTGTGAGGAATACACATAAAATATTCTCAAGTTTCCAACAAATTTTTGTCACATTTTTTCGTTAAATCGTTAACTAATATTAGTTCAATAATTGATTAATTTTAAAATAATTCTTTAACGTCCGAGACTCCAAATCGCAGAAGAAAGAAACAAACGAAGTTGTGTCAACACAATCGGACAATTTTTATTCAAGTTAAAAAAGTGAGCCGAAGTTTCGGAAACCCTCTGTTTCCATGATCAGGGGAATAAACATTATAAAATTGAAATAGTTACGAAATTCCTAGGTCATTTTTTGGGTATTTAATATTGTATTTAATATTGATTAATTTTAATACTTACGTATATTTCAAATAAATGGATAGTTATTTTTAAGTGGTTGTCTATTCTTTTGCAAATAACATTTGTATAATGTTATCAAGTAATTCATATTTATTGTTTTTAGAGTTTTATTTACATGATGTTAGCTACATACTCGTTTTGATAATCATTACATTCGTCATTAGAAAGTTCGGCATTATCGTAACGATCGATTTTTTTGAAGCAAGGGACCAAAAAACATTTGGATTGTACAGAATCTATAGAAACAACGCTCGTCTCTGTTTCCAAGTCTGATACACAATTTTCTCCTAAATCCGCAGAATATATTCTCAGATTATAAAATTCCCCTCTTTGCTTGAATTTTCGTATTTTGAAATAATGCAAATCACCTTGTTTCAAAGTGTTGATGACGAGACATATTCTATCTTTTATCCAAACGCAATTGTCAGGTTTGCACAAATTCGACACGAAATTTGTAACATGCGTGCCGTCAGGGCATATTCGCAATGGAAGGAAATAAATAAAATTAAGCCCATCAGATTATAGTGATTTTTTGCAATTACAGTAGACTATATTGCATCAAATAGTTTGAACTTCAGAATTTCGTTTCTACATTCGTAATCAGCAACCCACAAAAACCCTCATGGAACAATTTTCGTTACAATCGATTTTGTTTTTTTTAGTTGTGGTCCGCCATATTGGATTCGCCATATTGAATTTTAGAATTTTCAGTTCAGATTCAAAAATCAGCGTTCCCAAAAACTCCTTAATAACAGGAATAATGTAATCTAAGTATTTAGCAATGATTCAGGCGTGGGAGTATTGCCGAACATTTAGGGGTAAGGGTGCTTTACCCCCGTAAAGTACGAAGGTACGCGGGTTCTAATTTTTATTTTGGGAAAATTTGTATTATCAGCTACCGAATTTGACAAAGAATTGTGTATTTGAGATTTTTTTTTAAGCCGGAACACGTTAACTTCAGCCTTCTATTTTATTTCTAACAGTAAAGGTTATATTCAGATTCATGAAATTTGTGACTTTTTATACCAAAAAAATACAAATTGAAAATATGTTAACCCATATGAAGAAGTAATAATAAAGATTAAGGAAATCTCCCCGATTAAGGGAAGATCACGCTCAGAGTTGACTGTCGAGCTGTGATCAGATTCAAGGCTTGTTGAAAATATTTGAAGATATTTGATTTATATATGATACACAGCCAGACTTTCATCTTTGTTTTGAACATGGAAAAAGTTTTCCAATACCTACATGCCCAGGCGAAAAGGATTATCCTAACTCTCATAACGGATTCGGAGGTCCTTATAGAAAACTACAAGTTTAATCTTTTTGTATCAATTTTTATATGCATATAGGCGTTTAGACCCAAAGATTCTGATATTTTCACATTTGAATCGCTATTACAAAAATCAAAAAACAAAATTATTTTCAAATTCAAGTCCAGATTATCTGGTCCCTTTTTCATTCGGCAGAAGCGCTAAATGACATGAGTGAGCGAAAACTGCAGCCAAGAAATAACAGAAAGTTGCATGTATGGAAAGCAGTTCCGTTCGGCTTACCACTGAGAGCTATAACCATAAACGGAAACAAAATTTGATATCTATCAAGTATGGATTATGAGACGGAGCTAGACTTCGTCGTCTTGAAGACAAACTCAAGACGCAATATTTTCAAATCCGCGGTCGAATAAACTTGGACCCAGACGAGGTGAAGGTCTGCGAAATGAGTCAATTTAGGAATACAGGGAATACTCTTTATTTGACAGACACATTTTTATAAGCTCCTGCATTTGCCTGCACTTCCATACGATTGTTCTTCAGTGCATCCTGACCGGAAAAAGCCACTTGTGGAAAAAACCCCCAGGAGGATTCAAATCTCTTACTAGATATTTATGTCTAAGACAGGTTATGTTATTCATCAGCTTCCTCTTCCGCCACCCTCAGTTCTGTAAGAAGAAATATAATGGTTTGTTATTTTTACTACTAGCGGGTACTTAATCATGAAAATGTTGAATAAATTATTCTACACTAGTGGTGCAAAATATATATTTTGAATTTTGAAAATTTGCTATATATGTTGTGAACATTCATACATTTACTTTCTTCATACCTACAAACCTAACAGGTTTATAAAAAGTTAAATATTAACACGTAGTTTTATAATGAAGGAGTGAACAAATGTTTACGAAACGTTGGCAAGATTCGTAGTTTTTCACACGATTGCAACCTGAAAAACCTCCTTTAAATTTATTATATCAATCATCGTGAAAGCATTAAATCTATTACGTAGTTTTATGTATGAGAAATTTTATATTTAATTAACTTGGGGTGAAAACTATTTTTTAGAGCCCCATAGTGATCCTTATTAAAAAATTCTGGACACTTTAGGCACAGATATCTAATATCTTTGTTTAAGAATGTATGTTAGTTTTTATATTACCTTCGTCACTTATAGGAAGCATAGTCGGCTCGAGCCACAAATTTTTCCAACGTGTTGCCAAATGATCTCTTGCTAGATATGTCAAATAATCGCCCCTCCTGGGTCGATATACCTCATCTGATTGTGTAAGAAAAATATAGTCATCATTTAAGTTGAAGCATTTAATTATTATGTTCAGAAATACTAGGCACTTTACTACCTATAAATTAGTAATTTGCTATACAAGTGCGTAAAACACTCCATACTTAGAAAAAAACTAGTCGTTATAGGCAGAGTTCTCCAATATTTCAAAAAAGTATATTTTAGTTTTTAAATTACCCCTGGTACGACCTCTTGTTGCAATCAATATTCCGACGTCATGGCACACTGCATATCTTACATAACCTTGTGCTGGTGGGACAGCTTTCCGAAAGACCATATACCCAGGCTTATAATCGAATTCCGGTATTCGATAAGCTCCTGTAGAAAAATATAGTCACCGTTAATTTCAACGATAGTAAATTTGTTTAATCAGAACTAGCGAAATTCTACAAAGTTGTGAGTCTACTAACAATTGGCTAATAAATGATTTTTTTTTTCTGAACACAGAAATTGTTTCTTGGTTCGACAAAATGATGCACAGTAAAAATGATTTCATAGAATCCATACAGATTGTGTTGCGTTACAGTACTTGTACCCCTTTGCCTCGTGTGATTAAAAAAAATTATACAAATAGACAATTGGTATTTCTATGAATACAGTATATTAAGAAATACACCATTCTAATTTTCGCCCACAAAAAAACATATTTTTTGTCACTTGAATGATATCAATACGTTAATAATTTTGAAAGCTTTAATTTATATATTTTTATTTTCGAGTCTCTTGACATGTAATCGTTTATTTTCAGATTAAATTTCCGAATCAAAATCCTTAGTAGTTAAATAACTATTTACATTTATAAACGATACAAATTTAAATAATTGTAATTCAAGCTTTATAAATTGCTCAAGTCTCCAAGTATGAATGACAATTCTAAATGAAGTGCTCAGAATTAAACTATCCATAATTAAAATCACATTTTTTTCAAAACCAACTTACGTTCACACGAAACGCGATATCGAGTTAAAATTTTGGGAAACTAAATATGAAGCACTAAGAAACGCGGGTTTGCTCCTAAATATGTATAAAAAAAAAAATTTGTACGAAACATTTTTTTTGCTTTTTTCATAATTATAAAAATTTGGGACCAGACCCGCGTTTCTTATTGATTTATATTTAGTTTCCCAGAATTTCAATACGATATCGCTTTTCATGTGAACGTAATTTGTTTTTGAAAAAAACTGAAAAATATTTTTCAGGTTGTGCTCACATGGCCTCAAAGTTTTGAAATTTAAGAAGCTTCAATTTTCAAAATGTAGAACTTTTGAAATTTTCAAATGAGCTCTTTTTACTACTCAAAAGCCACTAATTATAAATTTATTATTACTTCCGTAATTTTTCCATTTGCACGGCACTTAGTGAAAAAGTTTTCAATTATGCAATTATGAAATACAATTTTAAATTGCTCAATATTTAAAGCTCCTAATTTCATAGTGTACAATTTCAAGCGTTTAAAATGAAAAGTTATCCAATAAATAATGTCTCGAATTTGTAAATGACCAATTTAAAAAATTTCAAATTTAACATTTTCAGTTTCAAATGAATTATTTCTGACATTTGAAAGGCACTATGCCATTTCTACGATTTAACAGAAGAGAATAAAAAGTTTTCAAAAATTAAATTTTCAATGTAAGAGAAAAGAAAAGCGCTTTCGAGATCAGTGTAGAATTGAACCCTGAAAAGTTTTATTAGAAAATATCATCAGCTTCCGAGATAATTTAATGATAATTTTTTTTTCTTCTTAAGTGCACGCTTTTTCAACTTTAGACGCATATGAAACATCCAATTTTTGATTTTAAAAGTGTTAGAAATCGTTTTCGAGCTCTTTAGTCGCTGACTTGGTAAAACAAGCTTTGATCAAAGAATTCTATTAGTTTCAGAAAAAATGAAGCGCAAATATTTTTTGTGATTCAGGAACACGTTTTCTCAAATTTGAACAGTGATGAAAAATCCAGTTTTCGATTTAAAAAAAAAGTGAGTTCAGCTTGATGTAACTGCGCGTGCACACATGGACCTACGTTCAAATTCACAGTTAGGCCCTTATAGCATGATAGTAAAAAAATGAGATCAATAAAAAATCCTTTTGTCAGGTTTAACCAAAACCTTTGGTCAGGTTTTTTCAAAAATTCAAACAAATTCTGAAACATAATATATATCAGAATTTCTTTCAATTTTTGAGCCAACAATCCCAATTTTGATCATGAAAGTTTCAAAATGAAAACCAAAATTTGGAAACCAGGAATAAAAATAAAAATACTGCTCCTGCCTATAATGACATTATTAATATCTGAAATTCTTTTTAAATTATATGGATTAAATTGAAATCTGTCAAAAATTTCAAAATTTTAAAAATATAACTTTTTTTGTGAAGATTTTGTAGCTTTTTAAACTTTGAAATAAAATTTATTTAGTGGTAAAAACTGTTTGTGCCTATTCTAAGACAAAAAACGTTCATTACATTTACAAATAATCATACCAGGCAATTTATTACAAAAGTTTTATAATGTGACGAAAAAAATCATAAATCAATCATTGCTTTTTTATAAAAGAATAATGTCTTCTGTACTTCAATTACTGTATTCGTTATATACATTTATTTCGTCTGTAATCGATCTGCAATTGAATGTCGGATTGTGATTTTTTCAACTTTTTTTTAAATCTTGCAATATATGGATTTTTAATACTTATCTATAATTTTTTTCATAACAATGCAAATTATTCACCCATAGATATTTTATTCTAGATACACTACTGATAAGCAGTATCGAAACATAGATCGGATGACCTATTGGAAATTAGTAATTTGGTTTTGTGTTTATTGAATTACCACGTGAGAAGGACACGGAAAATAAAGTTCAAATTTTCAAGGAATTTAACATTTCGGACCCTACATTTTATTTGAGTCATTAAAGAATGAACAATCTTTATGGGTTTATGAAATAATTATTTTTTATGCGAGTATGAAGAAATCTCAAACATGGCTTTTGTGGAAAATTGAATTAATAAATTAATTTTTCTATCTCCTGCCAGAAGTTGAACATGATGTACAAAATTGCTTAAAAATCGGAATTCAATTTTTGATTTTCTCACGTCATAACTTAATACCCACCAGGGCAAATTACTTCAACTAGAGCTTATTCAACGCCAAATGCAATTAGCTTTTCAACAGTTTTTTGGAAATACTTTTATCCCCCTCTATTATGGACGGCTCTATCACTTTTTAAAGTCAAGGCTAAGTTTCAATCAGCCATGGGGTTAAGTGTTCCGATACTATCCGTCGGTAGTTCAACACTGAAATATCGAATAGCAGAAATTATAGTAAAAAAAAAACAGTTTCCTGTGTATACTAATCTCAGGTTTGTGTAATTATACATAACATTTGTTTATAAAAATTGAGTTATTCTGAAAACTTATTATTTAGGTTCTCTTAGTGCTAAGATTTATTGTTAGAACTTGTACTTGGGTTGGTGGTGTGTCGATTTCTAAGTATGTGGTATATCACTCTCTCATTTCGTTTCAGTTCTCTGATGCCTGCATGAACACCGTTATTGCCATAGACTATATGAAGTTCTTTCTCCACCACTTCTCCACGCTCATATACGACCACTATTTGACCCACATCATAACGACGGATATTTCGCATACCAGAAAATACTTCTGGTTCAGCCAGTGGTTCTGTGGAAAATGATATATCGATTTTTATTATAGGACTAGAAACAAGCAGGCGCACCACGTGCGCAATTTTTTTAATAGCCTTTCGCGATTTTTAGATCAAAATATAAAATGAATATTATTACGAAGTGTTTGTATTTCGTAGTACCTAAGATCTGAAATAGAAGAAACACGAGAATTATTTCTTGGATAATTGATAAAAATTCAAATCCTAACTTCAGAATTGGCATGTGATATATAATATGTCTACACGATACATATACAATCAACCCATTATTTTATTGGTGAAAAATTTAAATTTCAGATGAAAAACAATTATAGTACTAATAATAAATTTTATAATTATAAATATTTTAATTGTTAGTGACCAGTTATATATTATCAGGCTGATATATTTATATGATGTGCTATAAGTATTAGTCACCCTGGCCGAAGTTTCGGATAGGAATTATTGCCGAATCATTCCGAGTTATTCCGAAATCTGTATCCAAACCAATGCGAACCAATCCAAACCAAATTCTCAATCCAAATATATCCGAATCAATCTGAACTCGAATTGATGTATACTGAATATTCAACCCGAATGAATCCGAATGAATTTGAGTTAGGATCGAATTGGATTAATTCGCATTGGTTCAAATGAACTCGGATTGGTTTGGATACAGATTTCAGAATGATTCGGAATGAAAACCTGCCGAGCAAAGATCTCTCGAAAATGAAAAAAAAATGAGAAGCTTTGGTATTGCTCTAGCTGTTCAGTGACCACGGTATCGGAAAATTCTTCAAATTCTCGGCATGTTCGAAAACCGTCCAACACTTCCTCAACAGCTGATGATATTGGAAGTACCTCTTGATACTTCTATTAAGGAAATGAAGGATAATATTATCAACGACGCTAAGCCCATTTCTGTACTATAGGAAACAAGCGCATCAAATGTGTCTGATGTCAACAAAATTCTTGCGTCGTCAAAAATTTGCAGGATAGACAATCGCTGCTAGAAACTCAAGTAGAATCTTTAACCCTAAAATGCAATAATCACCTGGTGCATTAGTTCAATCTCGTGTCTTCGAGGAACTTACTCCAGGAACCCTAAAGTACTGGAAAACCCGGACTTCCCCGGAGAAGATGTGTTTTTTACACCTGGTGCATTAGTTCAATCTCGTGTCTTCGAGGAACCTACTCCAGGGACCCTAAAGTACTGGAAAACCCGGACTTTCACAGAGAAGATTTGTTTTTACACCTGGTGCATTAGTTGAATCTCGTGTCTTCGAGGAACTT